>BQNB010169725.1:0-13749 GCA_026074375.1 Tanacetum coccineum | reverse complement strand
GTCATCATAACCGGGCACTTAAATTCAATTGAAAAGAATTGTACATGTCAAAGTATGAAAAGTTTTAGGTGGTTTATAAGGTATGAAAATTATGTAGAATAGCGTAATTCATATTTTGTTAAACAATGTCATATATAGATTTACTAATCATATATTTGCACTGTATTAGAATCCTCTCAAGTTGAGTCAAACATGATACATCATGTTCACCAATCACAAATTAGTTAAATATATACAACTTTTTCTTTTAATGAAAATCAAGGGCCCACTTATTTATTTCCCCTCACAAAAAACATAACATGATCAATCATGTTTGACCACAACTTGAGAGAATCTTTTTCCATTTTTGATCCTAAACAGGATAGGTTGCAACATACATACAAAACGATGTGTATTAGTTTCAAATTATAAATCTAGATAACAATAAAAGCCAAGTTATATGGATGGTTCCCACCAAACTCATATGTTACTCACAAGGGATGCGTATTGGACACCCCAACCTTCGAATGTTTACTTTATGGATCCGTTGTCATAAGTAAAATTTGAAAATGGTTAGTTAAGTCATCCTTAGACTTGAGAATACAAACAAGTTCTGGTATGTGTGGATATCACTTTTTAATTCTATGTCAAACGCTGTCCTGAAAATGGTAGTTATAAAGACTATTATTGGAAGTGATGTGAAGCAGCATTCACAACACTTGTATTCAACAAAGAATTTGTTCCTCCACTTGATATGTGCAGAATAATACCTTGGCGCCTCTCCAGAATTAATCAGATAATTGTTTGGCCGAACCCAAAGGGTAATGCAAGTTGATTCTTGATTACATTTGGTATATCTGTATTGAATTCTATAACGAGAATCTAAATGGTTAAACTATATGGAATGAGTTAGGATCCATATCCATGGTTTAACGGTATTTGAACAAAGGGATGATTATAGCAAGAGATAAAATAACCATGCTACTGAGAATGTTTATGAAACTTGATCTCAGACACTTCTAGTTTTAAAAACGAATGTGAGTGTTGCTAGACGTTTCCGTCGTTAGTGTATGGGCTGTCTGCTACTCCAACTCCCAAGTGGGAGCTGTTGGATTATATGGTAGTTGGACTAGCTCGATCACAACTAGGAGTGTGTGAGCCTATTGGGGGCACACACGATAAAACATTTAGAGCACGTTTAATACTTCGCGATTCGTTTCAATGTAAACCATTTGGACACAAAAATCGACTAGACAAGAAATCCATGATGTCCTTATGAAGCCGGTCACATTGGAAGGTTCTAGTATATGTCTAGGTTCGATGGATGTGGGGATAAGGAGAAGGGAATGGTGATAAGTCTTGGAAAGGTGTTGTGATAAGGCTTAAACTCATAGTTTGAGTCTTATCATGATTTAGGGGTGAGAGGCTATTTATATACCTTCCCCTAGCTCATAATTTCGGAATATACATCACATACACTATCAAGAACCTGCCATTCTTTCCCCTTAACTCAAAACAGCCGAATCAATCCTTAATCCAAAACAGTCTTGTATTTCGGTTAAGGGTTAAAACCAGTTTCTATTTCGGTTGATGGTTATTGGGTTATTCCGTTAGAGATTCGAACCCAAGAACACTTCCAGAGGATTTATAGTATTGGTATATATATTGTCAAGGTGTGACAATTGTCGGATTCGAGCTAGGGGTCGTGGATCTCTAATTCGGTTGTACTGTAGCAAGGCTACAACCGAATTCGGTTAAACCCTTATTGTTACCTTCTGTATTTCGGTTCTATTCCAAGAGTGGGTTTAGGTGATCGGTTTTCAGAAGCACTTGGTTTACTTATTGTATTGGATACACGTGGGGTTTGGACTAGCATCCGGGCGTGCTTGTTTACGTGTTTGTGTGAGCACTCATAGAGGTGGCCATTTAGTCACTAGTTTCATACACTTGGTTTCTATTACTTGCTGGTGTCTACGAGGGTATGTTCCTATTTAATTTACATGTCCTTTAAATGTGTTTTATAGTATGTTGATTATTTGTACTAGACTAGATCTATCCGCTGCGCACTCGTAAGAGTTAATGGTTAACTTGATTGTTTAATTCCAACAATTTTCGTCCAGAAATACAAGTTGTGTGGGAAGCAAGCTTTTCTACACGGCTATATACTTTGGAAAGAGGTTATACGTGTCTTTTAAAAAAGAAATAGTAAATAATTTGAGTCATACTGCGCATTATATTATGTTAGGAAATGTTCAGAAAAAAACAGTTATCTACTAATTTTAGTATTTGATCTGGATGGTTACCAAACACCTTATATTCAGAAAATACATATTTGGACTGTAACTCAACTCACACACATTTTCAGGTTGAGTACCAAAAGTGAGCTATACACATGCACTCGCCTCGCATCAGACACTAGAGCCTCTTGAAAACATACTTGAATTCTGATAATGGTCTATGTTAGTTTCGTTATAATTGCTCTTATATATGTAATATGGGTCCTAACTAGCAATCGTATAAATTTAGTATAATTAATGCGAACCATTTACCAAACTCCGACATTGAGATACAATCAAACTTGTGTTTATCTAGCTGCTAGCACGGAAGCAATGAACCTCTCTCTGCTAGTTTATGTCTCAGACGGAGTCGGAATGAACTTTGCGCTCGCGTTAGACACTAGCTCGCGTTTGTGGTTTTGTTTGCTAAACTTTTTTTTCACATATACTTTGCCTAATCTCAGCTATTAGTTAGTACAATTAAAGTCGATTAATGACATGCTCATAGTTGAAACATTACAAAAAATATCTTCAAAAAGTCTTTTATCTCATTGAAACATATTTACAATTAATTACACAAAATCGCGTTGTATAATTCTAGAATGGAAGCATTTTCCCATTCCATTTACATTCGAAACACCCCAACAAGATCTTGCCTATACGGTAGAAACGACTTCCTCTTTACAATTTCATTTTCGGCTCGTCTTTGAACATAAAACATTTCATGAACCGGACTTTGCCCCTTCAACCGGCTCACGGCTCTTGTAACCTCGCCAGAATTCCGTTTTTGCTTAGAGCTTGACAACACCATTGGCTTCACATTACTTTCGCTGTTACTCCGCTTTAGCAGATAGCGGATACTCCACCTTTTCGAACCAGAACCAGTTGAACTACTTTTCTTACATTTCGTCATTGCGGGTGATGATGATCCACTTTCCGTCTTTGGCCTCCACACACAAAATGTCCCAGATGGTATATTTTCCAATTCATCGGCTTCTGAGGACGTATATGAAGACGAGTCAAATTGTTCATCAATGAATAGTTTTCGTAACGGGCCACTAATCTTATCTTCTTTTGAATTAACCTCGTGATCTAGCTCATCATTTACTAGGTCTAGATCACGGTTAAAAACAGGATAAACAGTCCAGATTCGTGTATCGGTATCTCCAGGAGAATCTCCTTCAAATGAAAACT
Source organism: Tanacetum coccineum (assembly GCA_026074375.1). NCBI lineage: Eukaryota > Viridiplantae > Streptophyta > Magnoliopsida > Asterales > Asteraceae > Tanacetum > Tanacetum coccineum. Next base: position 10,300 of record BQNB010169725.1, on the reverse strand, counting down.
CAAAATCGTCTTCATAGACATCGTCGATTTCATGAAATCGTGGCGCCTCTTCTTCACTTATCACTTTGGCGACTGCTTTCGATGTTACGCTATCAGAAGAGTAACAACTGAAGCTTGGACTAAATCCGATATCTTCTATTTTACGTTGTGATTGCATTTTGTTGAGTGTGAATGAACTTGATGTTTTTGTGTGATAGAGATACTAGACCAACTTGTTGAATATGAATGAAGAATTTGGTAGCCCGTGGGTATTTATAGAGTTCTTCGTAGTAGAGTAATTGATTTATAATGGCTTACGTAATCGTGTACGTGTCATTAGTAAAAAATATAAGTAGCAAATTGTTGAAGTTGTTCTCTACCTCCCCCATAATTGGTGCAATATTTATTGTATCAACCAAGGCTGTCAAGATCACGATCCCACCTAGGATCGTTTTTGTCTTTGCAAGATCGAGATCGTAAGATCGGATTGAGATCGTAAGATCCTACCAATTTATCATGTTCTGTAAACAACGGATAAACGAGTCAAACTATATTTATTTCTACTCATCATCAAATATAAATTTATATAATATCCTTTTGAAAATGTCAAAGTTCAAATTTAAAATACCAAAGTAAAAGTAAAACACAAAAAAAGTCAAATTTCAATCGTCACATTCACGATTTAGCGGAATAAAATTACATAACATGCGTAATAAACATTTCAAAAAAAAAGTACTTCACTAGTATCACTATAATTAAGCTATTTGGATTAAAACTTAAAGGTTAATAGTTAAAACTATGAAAAGGTAAAAAAAAAAAAAAAAACAATTACCTGTAAGAAATTTTTTGCTTAAGGTAACTAAAACATGAGAAAAACCCTAATTTGTTTCATGTAATTTCAGTTTAAAGAAAATAGATAATTAGGTTTATTGATTATAAAATCTAGGAATGAAACGTCAATACTTGTTACTGAGATCAGCGGACTCGCATTGTTCTTTTTTTAGCCTAAAAAAAATAATGCGCTAGTAAGTATGTAAGTCAATAAGTTAGTAACTTTGTAGTAATTTGTTAAACTCGTATCGACACGCGATCCTACAATCTTACGCGCGAGTTTACGATCCTACTTGCGATCCTACCTCTGATGCGATCCTACACGATTTTATCAAGTGGACACGTAAGATCGTACGATCTTACGTGTAAACTCGTGAGTTTGACAACCTTGGTTTCAACTGCCTAGCTTGACCTTATAGTTTTATTTATGTGAATTTTAATATGTATATTATTGGGTTTGATGTAATATATATAAAGGATGCAACATCAATTTTATAAAAAGAGTTACAAACATGATATAACTACCAAATGGTTTTGGCTCAGCTGATACTTATTTTTTAAAAACTCACGAGCACGCTAAAAAGATTTTGTAAATAACGACGTATATATTTGAGTTAAAAGTTCTCCATCTCCGGATAATTTGGATGTGAAAATTCTTCATCCGTTCTCTGTTTTGAAATAGTTAATAATCTATCAATTATCTCGTTTCGGTCAGTAGATATTTTTAATAATTGATATAAATGAAATTTCAATATATAACTGTCAATGATAAAAATATAAAAATAAAGTTCCTTGTACCGACTCCCTCATAGATTGAATCTCTCTTCGCGTGGTATGGATATTCCGGCCATCTCTTGTCATTCTTGCAATGCCAATGTTGAATCTGCTAATCATGTTTTCTTCGAATGCGACATTGCTACCGATATGTGGAAGCTCGTTTTTAGATGGTGTGATATTCCTCTTTTTCAAGCTTCTTCTTGGGATTCTTTCAATGATTGGATCATCTCTTGGCATGCTTCTAAAGAAAAAAAACACAGGTTCTATGTTATTACTACTTCGGTTCTTTGGTGGCTTTGGAGATACCGAAATAGCGTCACGTTTAACTCTCAACCGTTGAGGAAAAGTGATCTATTCGATAATGTTCGTTTCTCTTCATTTTCGTGGCTTCACAATAGGGACCATATGAAGTTATCTTGGAATGACTGGCTTATGTATCCCCTTTCGATCACGCGTAATGGCAATGGTTAGAGCTGCTTTTGGTTTTTTCCTGAAGCTGGCGTTCAAGTTCGCTGGGTTGGCGTACCTGTACGCCAAGGTTTTTTCGTTTGGCATCTTCGTCGGTTTTAAGGATGGTTCTTCTTTTCATCCTTCTCTCGGGACTTGGTTGGGGTTTCATCAAAATCCATCCCGAAGTGAAAACCGGTGGCTCGGCCTCCGGGATGGGGGGTTTTTCTTTTGCCGAAGTGAAAACCGATCCGTCGGCCTTCGTGTCAAAAGTTTTTTCATCCTTTTTTATTCCCTCGCAGTTAAAGTCTCGGGATTTTACCATTTTTTGATGTTATGTATTTCTTTTTATTGACTCTATTGTACTTTAAGTTTCTAGCGTCTTGCTAGTCTTTTTTTTTATATATTCCATCTTTGCCGTTCAAAAAAAAATCAAAAACGTTCCTCAATATAAGTATATATCAATATATGGTTCTATTCCTCTAGCTGGAACATGCATGTGAAACACAAATTGTCACAACTGCGTGGGAACATTTCTCTATATATAATTCTTTGAATACTCTAACAAGTTTTAATAATAGAAGAAGCAGAAATTAGTATTCAATCACGCATAATCCGATAACAGCATAATAGGTACACCATTTATATGTAATTGTATTTGTGACACAATTATGTGCTTGGGGCTCCCATGCTTAATTTTAAAATTGACGAACGAATTCTTTGGATTGAGGTGAGTGGTTTACCTTTATGTGCTTGGGGCTCAATGGCTTACAAAAATATTGCAAGTAGCTTTGGGAAATTCTTGTTCTTTGAGAAGGAAGAATCCACAACATTGAGTTCGGGTAGACTTTGCATATCTACCAAATCACATCAACTCATCTCGGAAACTGTTCAAGTCGACATCAAGAATGAGTCTTTTGAGGTTTCGGTCTAAGAAATTGGATCATGGAGTACAAAAATAAAAGATGACTACAATGACATTTCCTCCAACCACGATTTAAAGGAGGTGGATCATGTATCTGAATCAAACGACGAGCAACCGATTGATGATTTTGAAATACTCCAAACAAAACTCAACAATATGGATGAACAAGCTTTTGACAATGAACTGGGTACCGAAGGGGACAAAAAAGATGGTGAAAATAGGTATTCAATCGACTCCCCAAAGAAAAAAATGGAAGAAGACACCAATTTTAATTCCACTAATTCAGAAACAAAGGATAATTCTTCGGATTTAAGTAGACCTCCTGGATTTGAGTTCATGAAAAAGAGCTTTTCATCATCTAGCAATTGTTCTACATCGTTTGCAAGACGTAGAAAAAATGATATCAAAGGATTTTCCCTTTTAAGTGAACTCAACCAAATCATTGATGTGGGCTCATCACTTGGTTATGATGTTAGAGGATGTAAAAAAACTCTAAACAAAATGATCAAAGGAATCGGGATTCACATGGTTGACAAATGAATATTTTGTCAATAAATAGTTGTGGTACGAGGAAAAGAAGAAAACGCATGTGGATAAAGGACCTTTGCCTTAAACACAATGTGCATTTTCTTGGGATTCAAGAATGTACCATCAAGAATACGTGCCATTTCATCCCTAATTTTAAATTCCAACCATTTCATTGGGTTTTGTGTATATCAATGAATAAAACATACTTTTTTAGTCCTTAAAAATATTTCAACCACACAATGAATCTGGTCAATATATCATTATAGTAGTTTATATTAATAAATACGTGTATTTCATACATAAAGTTAATTCATAATAATATAATGAATATATTTAAATAATAATAGAATTTTCTCCTCTCCCTTATTTTACTTTCAAACATTCCCTAAATCTAAATCCAAATCATAAACCTCTTACAAAACCAAACGCAACAAACCCGTATTCTTTTAAATGAATAAGGGCCGTTAAACACCATCAATATTAAATCCCTATTAAATACATTAATTAAGGAAACAACTCGTAAGCCCGAGCTCGAGCTTACTAATGTTAAAGAAGTCGAGCTCAGGCTACGGCTCCAATCGAGTCAAGCCGAGCTTGAGCTTGACAAGGCTTGATCTCGGCTCAAAAATTATTAGGTAGACTTGAGCTTGGTTTGATAGCTCGACAAGAATTGATTATATAAACTTGAGCTCATGTCAAATAAGGCTCGAGATCGGCTCGAAAAACTCGAAATTACATATAAACATTCTATTTGATAGGCAAACTTATCAACAAATTCAAAAAAATACGCGATGAGTAAAAGAGCAAATGACTTATACAAAACATTCGAGAAACTTGTGCTTTAAATGGTCTTTCTTTTTTTTCCTCAAAATGTGAAATATATTACTTAAACAGAATTACAAGCTAGATAGAAACAACTAAATGCATAGGACACACCCCAAGCATATTACAAACAGAACTAGCTAACAAAAACCACTCATTCTAACAAATCATACAATCATTCTATTCTTCTTTTCTTATAAACTGCACACACAAACACCATCTATCCTCAACCTCTTTAAATATTCTTTTTGAATCTTTCCACTACCAAATCTGCAGCCTTAACCAAACAGTCTCCTTAATGATTTGCACCAGAGTCTTTTCTTCTCTTTTTTCTTTTTGAAAGATCCTTTTATTCCTCTCTTGCCAAATGAAATACACAACAGCCCCAAACACTAGTTTCCTAACAATGCTTCATATGTTTTTATTGTTTGGCAATCTGCATAATTCATCCACAATGTTCCTCCACGTAAAAGCCAAATTTACATTCAAAGTTCTCTGCATTTCTTTCCAAACTTCTTTTGAAAAATTACATGAAAACATAGAATGTTCAATAGAATCTAAACAACTTTTGCAGAAAACACACTGCAATATATCATTAGGCTTCTATTTTGTAATCATGTCTTGAGTATTTAACCTATTTTGAATAGCCAACCAGACAATGAAATTATGCCTTGGAACACATTCATTAAACCATACTATCTTGTGCCAATCTACTTTTGGACCACTACAACATAAATCTTTCCATACATACCTTGTTCTAAACACCCCTTTTTTCCAAAATTGTCTACCCATACAATTTCATCTTTCTTACCTTCCTGCAGCCTAGGAATTTTATACATCTTAAGGATAGGATATTCATCTTCCCAACCATTAGGCCATTTTCCTTCTCCACTCATTGTTAACTGAGCAACAGTATAATCAATATTCATACCTGCCTCATAGATTTCTCTAAAAGTAACAATTTCATTCAAAGGACCAGCAGTATTCCAATTATCATACCAAGCATTTACTGAGTTGCCATATCTAATTTTCCATAAAACATGTTTCCTAATCTTATCCCTTAGCTTCAAAATTTCTTTCCATCCCACACTACTGTTAACTTTGGCATTTGCTTCCCAAATATTCTTTCCTTTTAGATTTTCTAAAATGACCCATTTTACCCACAGAGTGTTCTTCTTTGAGATAACATTCCATAATTGTTTAACTAAAAGTACTTTATTCCATAGCTTTAAGTCTTTGATTCACAATCCCCTAGCTCCTTAGGCTTGCATATGTTATCCCAAGAAACCTTTGCCTTTCCTTTAGTCAATTCTCCTTGACACCAAAGGAAGCCTTTTAGGAGTTTATTAATGTCATAAATCACATTCTTTGGAAGCAAAAACACAGAAGCCCAATAAACTTGCATAGAGCTCAAGACTGATGCAATCAACTGAAGTCTTCTTGAATATGATAGAGCTTTATTTCTCCAATCCATTACTCTGCTTTTGACCTTATCAATCAGTGGCTTACAATCAGTAGCACTTATTTTCTTAGTGATTAGAGGAACTCCTAAGTACCTCACAGGTAACTTCCCAATAGAAAAAGGGATTACATTCAGGATACTAGTTTGTTCACCAACATTCAAACCACCAAAAAAACAGTACTCTTACTCATGTTAGCTTTTAACCCTGAATAGTTACTGAACTCTTCCAATGCCTCTTTAATTGTGCTCACAGACGTAATGTCCCCATGACAGAAAACTAACAAGTCATCAGCAAAATAAAGATGAGTAATCTTTAGATTCTTACATCCATGATGGTATTTAAACTCATTATTCCTATCAATGTTCCTTTCCAAAATAAGACTAAATACCTCCATTATAAGAGTAAATAGGTAAGGAGACATTGGATCTCCTTGCCTTAACCCCCTACCACCACTGAAATATCCCTTCCTTTCTCCATTGATATTGATAGAAAACTTTGTTGTACTAACACATACCATTATCCAGTTAACCATTCTCTCAGGAAATCCAAACTGTTCCAAAACAATCTTAAGGAAACTCCAATCAATAGTATCATAAGCCTTCTGCAAGTCAATCTTAAAAGCAACTCTCTTAATTTTCTGTTTCCTATTATATCCTTTAAAGAGTTCTTGAGCTAGCAGTATATTATCAGTGATTTGTCTCCCTGCTATGAAGGCACTCTGACTTTTATTAACTAACTTTCCAAGTACGTTTATGTTCGTTTAAGGATCGTTTAGTTCCTTAATAAACGAACATAAACGAACATGAACAACTCAATTTCTTAATAAACGAACATGAACAAGAAAATTCGTCCGTTTATGCGTTCGTGTTCGTTTATTTGTCCGGTTAAAATTAAATAAACGAACATGAACAAGGCTCCGTTCGTGTTCGTTCGGTTCGTTTACAGCCCTACTAGCTGGAACATGCATGTGAAACACAAATTGTCACAACTGCGTGGGAACATTTCTCTATATATACTTCTTTGAATACTCTAACAAGTTTTAATAATAGAAGAAGCAGAAATTAGTATTCAATCACACATAATCCGATAACAGCATAATAGGTACACCATTTATATGTAATTGTATTTGTAACACATATATAGCATGCTTCGAAATCAACTGATCGATACACCAGTAGTCGAATAATGCGATGTTTCTCACGCTTTTATAAAAGGAACCATTGAAATCGCGATGGAACTATTGATGTTGAAATATTGCATGTGATATTCTGATCAAGAAAATGTATACATAATAAAAGATGGTTGACATTCTAGAGAGTATAACCAGCAAATTCATGACGATCAAGTTGTGTGGGAAGCAAGCTTTATTGCAACTTGCAAGGCTTACTTTGGAAACAGGTTGCACGTACAACATTCACTTTAAATAATCAATAGCTTAAATATTTATTATAAAAATCTTGAAAAAGATTCTTAAAATATCATATATCGGTTACTATTGTATTTTAGAGCTAAATTATCTTCGAAAAGTAGACTACCCATTCACATATTTGTAGTTTTTTATACACAACCATTATTAATTACTTAAAGTTTGCATAGTTTCGATAGATAAACTTGTTGGAAAAATGGTTTTGCAAAATGATTTTTTGCAAACTTTGGACAATATTTAATGTATGTATATGTTACATATATTTGTGTTGATTTGTAGCTTTGCGTTCTCTTTGAAGAGAGCTTCGCAACGAGCTAAAGCATGTCCAAATTGGAGTAGATATGAATGAGATATCGTGTCTCAAAGTGAGGCACAAAATCCGGAAACTATATGTATCCCACATTGCCCAAATAGTGAAGCAGGAATGTGTTTATATAGGAATCTTAATATTTGCTATCAAATTCTTTTAGGTTGGTTATGCTCCCACACATACGTGCGCGCACGTAGGAGGTGCAGATTTCAGGATTTCTGAGCTAAAATATCAAAATCGGTTTAATTTTATGAGTGATTCTGTCTTGGTGACCAAGACAAGTTTTCACTATAAATTAAACTTTTCTCAATCAGTTTTGATACACACCAAAAACGCAAACTCCAATTACCATTCGGTTTTCGGCAAGCCTTTCGATCAGAAACGCAAGATACTTCCGTGATTTTTCAGGCAAGTTTGTCAGGTCCGGTTGTACAACAGCTTTGTACGTTATACCCTAGAAAACAGACGACGAATTTGTTTTAAAGGAATCGTGTTAAACACAAGCCTCGTACCACGACCTTTTACTGCTTTATTTTAATTATCGTTCATAGTGTGTGTCTTCTGCTTCTACCCCATTCTGTCTGTTATTTAAAGTTTTGTATTTTATTTTCTGTTAATTTAATTTATTGTAATATAATTTGATTTTATTAATAAAAGTGTTACAGTTTCCCTACAATCTTAAAACATATTTTGTGTAACAGAATTAAAAACCGCTTTTATTAATCAGATTAATTATTATTATAGATTTTATATATAAATTGTTTTCCTATCGAAACCAAGATTGTGTTTCTTTGAAAATCAGTTTTAATTAGACGGATTTTAATTTATAGAATTGGAATTACAGATCTATAACGTTTAAAGCAGTTGTTCTAATCAGTTTTTATTGAAACCAAGATTGAGTTTCTATTAAATTGATTTGTTGATTCATTGAAACCAAAATTGAGTTTCTTTGAAGCAGATCTGGTACAAGCTATAGAAATCACGATTGAATTTCTTAGATACCGATTTATAACAGTTTATTTAACTGTTTGTGTGTGATTTTTCAGGATGGCAATCGATACTAATGTGACTGCTCCTATGAACGTAACTGGTGCGCCGGTTACCAACACAGTTGCAAATCATGCTGAAAAACCAAAAAAATTCAATGGACAGAATTTTAAGAGGTGGCAACAGAAGATGTTCTTCTATCTTACTACTTTGAACCTTGCGCGGTTCTTAAACGAGACTGCACCTCGGGTGGAACCTTCTGCGGAAGGTCAACCCTCTAATGCACAGGTTGTGCAAGCTGTGGAAGCATGAAAACATTCATACTTTTTGTGTCACAACTATGTTCTGAATGGTTTGGTGGATGATTTGTACAACGTGTACTGCAAGACCACGACTGCTAAAGAATTATGGGAGTCGTTGGAACACAAGTGCAAAACTGAGGATGTTGGTACGAAGAAGTTCGTAGTAGCTCGTTTTAAGGTCAAAGTTTTAAAAGAAAGACTTAAAAAGTCAATAGGGGACAATAATTTTAAGACGGGGGGAGTAATATGTTTACAAGGAAAAGAGACACAAAAACAGCATAGAAGTTCGGTTACAGCTTGATTCCCAAGAGTTGCACATGACTTATGAAAAATAGCAAAAATATATATAGATTTCTGAAGGTGACTACGTCGGGCTTTAAGGCTGATGATGCCATCTTGCCGCCTTTGATTTTAGGATTTTCTCCACCGACTCGTGATGACGACGTTGTGGCTTAGAGAGTGACGGTGGCATGATGACTTTGTGACGACATCAAGGCATGAGGTTCGACGGTGTCTCCACTCATTTGTCAGTCCAAAAAATCTTAAAACATCGCTTTCTACGTCGGTCACAACTTCAAACTTTTATCTTTTTCTTATAAACTTCGTAGAAATGAGCCGAAAACTTTTACAATTCCAGTAAATGCATAACCCTTGACCTATAAACCAAATAGGAAGGATTTTACGCCAAAATAGAGATAAAAAATGTAAACATACAAAATCATGAAGTACGTAATCTCTAAAATTGTTAACTAATTGCAACCCTTCTTTCATATAATAAAAGAATTACATCATTTCGGAGTTTTTTATGATATTTGATTTTATAGAAAAAAATTAGATCAATCAGAACGCTTGTTTTTGTCACGTACGCAAAATCGTGCGATCTGATTGGTTAAAAAAATCAAAATTGAAAATTTTGGTGGTAGAATTTGGGAGAGAAAAAAACACATAAAAATATATGTGTCAAATTTGTGAAAACAAAAACTTAAAAAAAGAAGAGGTAATTAATAAAAGTTTAGTGGTTGAATTTTAAATAAATAATATGGATTTAAGTGTAAGTTTATTAGTTTCTATTTTTTAATAACTTTAAAAAATAAATAAATAACCCCTTAGACTTTGTACCATAAACTTTATATTTTAAAAATACAACATAAATGTTGTTTTAAAATACAACATATATATGCATAAGATTATTAATATCAAAATGAAAGCACGGATTATTGTGTATATAAATAAATAGATGATGTTGTACATGTACGAACAACTCATGTTTTTTCTCTTTGTGAGTTTAATTAAGAATATCCGGGAAAAAAATATTTTTACTATATGCGTTCAATAATGATTCATTGTTATTCCATTTTATAAGTTTATCACATGCGTACACGGGTTTTAATATTAAATACGGCTAAATTATTATTAAGACACAATAATGTAATTGGCAAATATGAGGATTAACATTCTTTGTTTAATATGATAGGAAACATTTATTATAACGGTTACAATTGT
>BQNB010169724.1:0-13750 GCA_026074375.1 Tanacetum coccineum | reverse complement strand
TTTCATATACCATAGGTTATATTTCAAAATTAATATTTTGAAATGAAAAACTCAAATTTCAAAAATGCGGGTTTTACAATAGCTATGTGGTTATAGTTTAATGTTGAATGTTATATCATTAAGATGTGAGTTTGAATGGTTATATGTGTATTGAAATGTTATACATGTTCTAACCAGTTTCTTACTAAGCGAAAGATTACGTGTTTAAGTTGTAATGTTTTGTAGGTTCAAGCGGTAAAGGTAAGTCCTTGGTGAAGGCTTAGGATTGGGCATGGGTTGGAAAGTATTGATTATGCGGTTAAGCGTAAGTAGAACACCGAGCTCGATCAATGTTGAAATCCCAAAGTGTCCTAATGGTTTGGAAGTGTCAAGTGTCAAGTGTCCATGTCTTTTGTATTGGTCTTGTATATGAATGAATGTGAATGGGTCAATAATGTATGCAAACATGTCAAAACAGGGTGTTTGGTAAACCTGTAAGTTTATATGTTTTGGGTCATTTAGACCACAAACAAGTATGGATATGATGTATTATGTAGTTTAATGAATTCTGGAGACTTTTATGAAATATCAAGTTTGGGAGGTTAGTTTTTCTTAATAAAGTGTCTAAAATAAGTTTAGGTATGTGACCAGGAGCAGGGAGCCGCCCGACTGGCTGGTTCTGTAGTTTTTGGAATTTTGTTTTCGCCGTAAAATCTAAACCGTAAGGAGTTAGAACGAGTTCCTTATATCGTTGGAAAGATTATGAAGTCTACTTTATGATCATGACACTTTTAAGGGTCTAATTGTAATGTATTTTAAAAAGTATATTAAGGAATGACACAAGGTCATTCCCGGTCTTACGTTTCCGTGAAGTTATTAAGTTTGGGTCAAATTTTGAGTCGGAAAAAGGGGCGTTTCAATTTTAACAATATTAAAAGTATGTCATAATCATTACTATGATTTGATTATTTTCCATGGAGATTCAACCTTATCTGTAGTAATTTAATTACTTATACATGGAAATATTGTAAACTAAATATGGTTACCTTAATTTTATAAATCACATGTGGATTATAAAATATAACGGATGTTTTTAATACATAGAAATTTAAAACAAAATAGAAATGTTTTAATAATGTTAGTGTTATAAGGATGTATGTATGTTTCCTTATACATAATTTTGGTACATTTGATTTTATCCCTACAAATTAAGTCATTTGCCATCCAAGTATGTGATCACTTGAGTTTGTTTTTACTCTAAGACAGTCTTAGGTGAATTGCAAAACGAGGTAATATAATAATCGTATGGTCAGACATGAGACTATAAAATTACTGATTTTGTATTGGACGACTTATATAGAGTATAGTTGGTCAGACCTTCGACCCGAGGCATACGATTAGGCGAAACATGCCAACTTGACAATGTTATTATGGATAATATTGCCTTGATCTTGAGATTATAATTCCGGATTATGATGCCTTGGGCCTCATAAAAATAGGAGTTGCACATGTAGGCAATTATCACCAGCTGATTACCTTTTGAGTTTACCATTTCTAGTAGATCAACTGCATTAATGGTAGAACATCAAGTTGAATCTTAGACTATTATTAAAATTAATTGTTTATTTCTATAAACATGGGTAGTTTATCTTTTTAAGAGATTCTATTATCGAAAATACTAAAAATTAAACTTTGCAAGGTCTTTTAGTATATTAATGCAATGTATACCGTAAACAAATGTTTGTTCTTTACATGTGAAAGATAAACCGTGTTTATTTTCCTTGGGAAAATAAGACTATTTCTTATACTTTTTATTTGCGAAAAAAGTTATAATAGGAATGAAAGACAGATATATCACCGCAAAACTTGAAAAGGCGATAACTAAAGAACTCGTGTCCATAGTTTATGGAAACTAGAAAGGGGGGGGGGTTGAATAGTTTACAGGTTAATTGATGTTTTAAAATTTTACTTCTAAAATTGTTAGATTCGAGTATATGTTCAATCAATCAACAATATGAACCAATGAATGAAACTATCTACTCGTAATATCTATACGAAATATAAATGAGAAACACAAACAATATAAAGAGATAAGAGAAAGAACGATCAAACCAAGACACCAAGATTTATAGTGGTTCGGCTACGAATCTCTTCTTCGCCCTACTCCACTCCTTGAGTATCCGAATCGAGATCATGCATTCCTGTTTTTCGTTTCTGATTTATTTTTTTGTTTTAAGGTTTCTTAAATCGAAACAAAAGAAAAATCTGGATACTTGATGTTCTTGTTATTTCTTTGTGGTTTATGATATTATCAAGAAGTTTAAAGTTCAACCACCAATCGATGATTATTATTGGTTCAAGTATGAAGATCTGTAAAGACTCTTGATAAAACTTGAACAAAAAAATGAGATCTTTAATTTTTCTTTTTAACTTCGTGATGATGTATATTGTTTATTGATGAAGAGGGTATGGTTAAGATTAGATCTTTAGATGCATGTCGTGTTTTTCTTATACTTGGTTAAGATCTGTGATGAAAGTTCTTTCTTGTTTTAGATCTTGAATGGTCTTGAACTCTATGAGCACAAACATGAAAGAGGAACTGAGATCTTGGTTATGTTCTTGTTGTTCTCTTTTTCTTTCTCTGTTTTGGTTTCGTAACAGACTAGCTTTCGTATCAATTAGCTTTCATATCAATTAGCTTTCGTATCATATAGCTTTCGTTTGGTTTCGTAACAGGTGAGCTTTCATATTCAACAGGTTTCGTAAATCTCTTTCGTAAATCTTAACTTTCGTACGAAACCTTAATTTTCTCTTTAAGTTTTTTTGTAACCTTTACTCAAACAGTTAACTTTCGTAAGAAACCGTGTTATGTCTGTAAAAGCTTGTTTTTACGAAAATGCGTTTTTTGAAAAACGTGTTGACCAAAAACCGCGTTGATGAACTTTGACCAAAAGTTTGACTTTCGTAAATCTTAAAAATACGAAAGTTCAAAATCAGTTACCAAAAGACTGATATAAGCCGATACGAAACTAGCAATTATAGCACTTATAATTTAAGCAGATTAAGCAGTTAAGACTTCTAAAAAAGATGATTATCTATAAAAAATCTCTAATAAGGAGTTTGACCAGACAAAAATTAGTTTGACCAGAAAATAAGCTATTTTTTACTCGAAACTATTTTGATTTATCAGACTCAAAAATAAGCTGAATTAGACCAAAATAATCTATTTTTGACTGTTAAGCACTTATAATGACTGAATAAGCGGAAAAAAAATCAGATTAAGCAGATTGAATAAACAAAACGTATATGCTCTAATCAGCTTGAATAAACACACGTAACAACAGAATAAGCACTCGAAAAAGCTAAAAATCGCCAGAATAAGCAATAAGCTCGTCTGAATAAGCTATTTCGAAATAAGCTCACGTAAACAACAATGAATCACCTTTGTAGCTCTGATACTACTTGTTAGGTCTTGATTTAGGATTAAATAAGCAATATATTGTGTGTTTAGGTGTTTGTGTGTGTTTGTGTGTGTTTGTTATAGAGAGAGAAAGAGTAGAGAGAGAACGTAGGTAGAGAGAAAGAGAATGAGAGGATGAGTAGATAGAGAAAAAGAAGGGAGGAAATAAGAAGAGAATAGATTGATTATTTACCTCATTAATGAGGTGGAGGGTATTTATACCCTTTACAATATGAGCCCTTAACTCATGGTTTTTTCATAGCCTTGTCTTGTGACTATATTTTAGTCAGGAGACCATTACGTATCTATTACACATTCAATATTTCACTATTTATTACAAAACTTTTATCTCAATAATATCATCACTTTTTCTTTTCCTAAAATATAAACATGAACACGAAACTCTAACTGATGCTTGGCTTCGTATAAAAGAAATACTTAGAAATTGACACGTCTACAACTTAACCAAAGGCATTATCATCAAAATCTTTTATCACGATGATGACATCAAATAACGTTTATTTTATAGCATCATTTACCCCGGCTAAATTGCTCATTCTATATTATTTTATGCATGAATTGGTACTTAATCGCTTATATTTGTTTTTTGTAGTAAATATCGAGCAATTGGTGAAGTTTAACTAAAAGGCGCGCATTTTGGAGCTTAAACGAAGATAATCAAGAATCTACTATTTTTGACGTCATTTATTTCACTATTTATTTTTAGTCTCGTACGCGTTTGCTTTTAATTTTAATCGTTAAGTTAAATCGTGTAAATTAAAAATTGTCATTCAACGTAAACGGGCATCAAACAATTAAAAGTTTACGTCAAGCAAGTGTTAGATAATTATTTGAAGGATAATTATTAACTTTGCACATTTTATTTTTACTGGTTACGTAAAGTGCTTACGTTTCGCAATAAAATACATTTAGGCATACACAGAAGCACCAATACCTATCTATGCTTAACCAAATACCCACAATTATACCCAATACTCAAAAATTATATAATTTCCTTATACATATATACATATGGCCGGATAAGGGCTTAGAAAACAAGAGAAATAATATCTACAACTTGCTTTTGTAATCTAACACATGTTATAAACTCCAACAAGCAAACTATCTTACAATACCAACTATTCTTACACTTCCAACTCTCTTACACCTTCTCATCCTTTCTTACACTAAAACCTTACTTCCTTTCCTAATTATATGGATCTTGTTCCTAGATATTTATAGTATAAAAGGCACACTATTGTAAGTAAACTTCACACTTCATTCACTTATCATTTTCAACTAGCAAAACACATAAATCCTCTCCCTTGGTGCTCCCTAGCCATGGCTCAAAATCATAACACATATACATTTTATATTTTTGATTTTACAAGTAATCCAAGTGTTTAAGGTTCATTATTAGACATATCTAAGGTATATTGGAAACTTGGTTTAGTGTTTAAAAGGGTTAATCAAGAAAAGTTCAAGGTTAGGGTTTCATTGGAAATTAGGGTTATCTAGTCTTGGAAGCTTGGGTTTTGATTCTAAACTAGGGTTTAAAAATTGTTACTCTTCATCCTACATCGTCTTAAAGTCATCTAAAAACCCTACACTCTTTACATTTGTGATTTTATGTGTATATAATGTTTATGTAGTAAATCACCATCTAAGAAATATATTAAGATGTAAAATGAATTATTACTTTTGATCATGGTTTGAAATACTTTTTCATATGCTATATTGATGTTAAAAACATGTTGGAATGAAAGTATATACATTATACAAGTATGGTTTAATTTATAAAAGTATATATAAATTAATGGTTTAAATGTTTATTTATCAAAGTTTATAAATAAATAAATGTAAGGACTTGTTAATCTTGGATAAATGATGGAATAAAGGACTTAAAATACATAAGACTTGTAGTATAAAGTGTTGTAGAGGACTTGTAGCATTTTATTTAAGTTAAAAACTTAAAAAATCGATTTTATGAAAATATATAAAAACCTACTGTTTTTATTACGAAAATAAAACATTTAGTTTGTACTTTAATAAAATATTACATGTCATGACGATCGTAGGCATATAAAGAACTCAAAAATCCGAGCTATAATGAAGAAGATACGCCATTTGCAAGTTTACGATAATAAATACTTTTATAAAAACAAGTTACTATTCATTACAGAATTTTTTTGGAAAATATCTTAGTTAGATAGAACTTTTAATTATGAAGACGTGCACGAAAAAATCACTAAAATCAGAGTTAAAACGAATATGATATGACTTTTACGAGGTTACGACGATTAATTTTATAAAATATACATGATCAATAAAGGTAATGTTCATCAGAGGACTAAGCTTTTAAAAGACAATAAAAGTACAAAGTAAGCTGGAAATTAACTAAGCTAACTTATCCTACTCCTAGTTAATATGTCTTCTGTCTTCTTCTTCAATATATAGGCAATGAGTTCTCTTCTCATTATGTTAGTTGTGCTTTCAGTGTGAGAGGCCTCAAAGCCTTAATCCCAGCCAGCAATTTAGCCTTGGAGCCCAATCTCAAATCATAGCCCTTCACTGTCTTGACCAATTAGAATGCTTGGGATTGCCAACTTGGTTTTTTTGGGGTTTTGTGAGGTGGGGAAAGCAAGGTTTGTCATGGGGTGAAGTGGGGTAAGGTTTTGTTTGCTTGTTGCAGAGACATATGAAAGGGATAGGGGAATAGTGGTTTAGGCGGGAAAGGGTTAGGGTTATAACTGTTTTAATTTGGGTGCAGGGGTGAAGTTTTGGAGTTGGGCAAGTGTGGCCCCTCAAAGTGTAATGTGGGTTTGCAATGAAAGTCCTTGTGGTGATTAAAGTTTTATAGGTTTTAACAAGATTGGTCCCTGAGGTCATTTAGTATGTTTACACGTATAGTCCTTAAAGGACTAACGATGAGAAGGTTTGTTAGGGTGTAAAGGGGATGTGGGCTATAACAGAGTTAAGTTTTGGATTGGGCCACAAATTTGTTTTGTATTTGGGCCAGTTTATAACCAAAAAGGAAATGGGCTTATTTCTTTGGAATTTTTTTAGGCCTTTTAATTTAAAAAGGGTTCATGGACTTATATATTGAGTATATATAAATACTTATTGGGCTGGCCCGGCCCATTAAGTGGGGTACGGGTTGGCCCAATAAGATATTTATGCCTTCGGCTTTGGTTTTTCGCGCTCTTTTCAATTCCGTGTCCCGGGGTTGACTTTGACTTTTTCACGCTCTTCCATTCCGTGCTCGGTTTTGTCATTTTTGGCTTTGTTTTTCGTCCTTTTGTCGAATATCCGTTTTCTGCACAATATAAGTGAAAACATACAAATACAATGTATTTTTGGTACGTTTTTGGTCATTTAAGTCTGGTTTTAATGGAAAATGGTATGTGTAATTAAGCACATACCATACCACTACGAGGATGTCTATCCGAGCTCAGACACCTATTCCATTTCCGTCTAAGGTAGAGGTTGACAAAGTACTTGCCATACCTACTCTGCCACCATCACCACTTACATCATACTCATCACCACTACCATAGATACCATCTCCACCACTACCAGTATCATCACTATTACCTATGTCACCTCTACCACTACCTGCTAGTCCTACTCATCCATTAGGCTACAGAGCTGCTATGATCCGATTGAGAGCCGAGTCACCATCTACTTCCCATCCACTACCACCTCCTATTGTACTTCCACATACTAGGGCATCTATGGCCATGATGAGAGCTACTGCACTATCCACCTACATCTTAGCACCTCGATCAGAGACACCACCATCAGGGACACCACCACTTTTACCTATACCATTACCTACATCATCACCACCTTTGCTTCTACCCTCTACTGACTGTAGAGCGGATGTTCTTGAGGTTATGTTACCACCTTGGAAGAGGTTGTGCATTTCTCCTACTCCCATATATAAGCTCGAGGAGTGTTCATCTGCTCCTACTTCTAGGCCTACTGGAGGCTTTAAAGCAAATTATGGTTTTGTTTGCACTCTGGATGCCGAGATTAGACGTAACTTAGATAAGGAGATAAGTTACGGGATTACTGATATTTGGGAGGATCCAAATGAGATTACAAAGGAGATACCAACGACTGATGTGTCAGAGTTAGGTCAAAGGATGACAGATTTTGTCACTACTGTTAGGCAGGATACATATGAGATTTATAAGAGACTTGACGATGCACAGGATGATAGATTATTGATGAGCGGTCAGATCAACTTGCTACAGAGAGATAGGCGCTCCCATGCTTGCACGACTAGACTTATGGAGTGTGAGGCCAGAGCTTCTCGTCAGGCTTGGGTATAGTCTATGGATGCTAGTGATACAACACGTTCTAAGGTTAGAGCACTACGGACTACGGTTTTAGCACAACAGACTGAGATTGAAGATTTGCAGGCAGCAGACTTCAGACGACAGACACAGCTCGCAGAGGCACTAACTCTGCTGAGGACATTGCAGACTCAGATGGTAGCACTACAGAGTCAACAGAGACCCGCTAGGGATCCAACACATCTTGATGTACCAGAGGAGACTGGTAGTAGTTCTTAGATCTGGTTATGTCTTAGCTATGTTGTATAGCCTACTAAGTATTATGAGGTAACTCCCGGCTAGTAAGACTCTAGGTTTTATTTTCATCTTGTAACCTAATGGTAGTGATCATTTTGTAACCGAATCGGTCATGTATGTTTTCCAGATTATATATGGAATGGATGTATTATGTCATGTCTGTAATCGAATTTATTATGAATGAATGTCGATTTAGCTACACCATTGTTAATTTCAATTCAGTTGCATATTTCACTGTGGGATGTGATCTCATTTTACTTATCATGTATATGTCATGTCGATCTCACTTTGGGTTGCATATTTCAATGTGTGATGTGATCTTACTTTACTTATTGTGTATATGTCATGTCACGGTTATGATTGTATGAAATCTAATATGTATTATATTTTCTTATGATTTGAAGAAAATGGTACCAACGAGAAGAACCACAAGGGCATCACCAGCCACTACAACCACCACCACACCTATCACCAATGCCCAGCTTAAGTCTCTGATCGACCAAGGGGTTGCCGATGCATTGGCAGCAAGTGACGCTGATAGAAGCCGGAATGGCAATGACAACCATAATTTGGGAACGGGTAGTAGAAGGACAGAACGAACTGCTCGTGAGTGTACTTACACTGAATTTCTCAAATGTCAACCCATAAACTTCAAGGGTAATGAAGGAGTGGTTGGTCTAACTCAATGGTTTAAAAGAATGAAGACTGTCTTCAATATCAGTAACTGTGCAGTCGAGAACCAAGTTAAATTTGCTACTTGCACCCTTTATGGTGTTGCCTTAACATGGTGGAAATCCCATGTCAAGATAGTTGGTTAGGATGCCGCTCACGGCAAGCCTTGGAGCACCCTTATGAAGATGATGACTGCTAAGTACTGCCCTTGAAATGAGATCAAGAAATTGGAGATAGAGATCTAGGAGTTAAAGGTGAAGGGTACTGACGTGGTAAGTTATACCCAACGCTTTTAGGAGTTGTTTTTTTGTGCGGGAGAATGTTTCCCGAAGAGTCTGATAAGATAGAATAGTATGTCGGTGGTCTTCCCGACATGATACATGGGAGTGTAATGACGTCTAAGCCAATGACAATGCAGGATGCAGTTGAGTTTGCAACTGAGCTGATGGATAAGAAGATCCGCACTTTTGCTGAATGTCAGACTGAGAATAAAAGGAAGTTTGAGGACACTTCAAGGAATAACCAGAACCAACAACAACAACAAAACAAGAGGCAGAACACTGGTAGGGCCTACACTGTTGGGCATAGGGAGAAGAAGCCATATGGGGGATCTAAGCCACTATGCTCTAAATGCAACTATCACCATGATAGTCCGTATGCTCCCAAATGCCACAAGTGCAACAGAGTTGGCCATCTGGCCCGTGACTGTAGGACTTGCCAGGTCTTCCACCAACTCGACAAGTGTAATTTCAGATCGATTTGATACCTAGTGCTGCACCTATAGCACGAGCACCTTACCGATTAGCTCCATCTGAAATGAAGGAATTGTAGACCAACTCTAAGAGTTTTCTGACAAAGGCTTCATAAGACCCAATTCCTCACCTTGGAGAGCTCCGGTCTTTTTTGTCAAGAAGAAGGATGGATCATTTCGAATGTGCATCGACTACCAAGAACTAAGCAAGCTGACGGTGAAGAATCATTATCCACTCCCAAGGATCAATGATTTATTTAATCAACTGCAAGGATCAAGCGTTTATTCTAAGATAGACATACGATCAGGTTATCACCAGCTTTGAGTACGTGAAGAATATATTTCGAAGATGACATTCAGAACTCGATATGGTCATTACGAGTTCCAAGTTATGCCATTTGGTTTGACGAATGCACCGGCGGTATTTATGGATCTCATGAATCAGGTGTGCAAGCCATATTTAGATAAGTTTGTGATTGTCTTTATTGACGATATCCTTATCTATTCAAGGAACAAGAAGGAACATGAAGAACATCTTAAGGCAATTTTGAAATTGCTTAAGAAAGAGGAGTTGTATGCTAAATTCTCTAAATGTGAATTTTGGATTCCCAAGGTATAATTTCTCGGCCACGTGATTGATAGTCAAGGCATTCACGTGGATCCCGCCAAGATCGAATCCATAAAAGATTGGGCATCTCCCAAGACACCAACGAAGATTCGTCAATTTTTAGGTCTTGCTGGGTATTACCGAAGATTCATTAAAGGATTTTCGAAGATCGCTAAGTCAATGACCAAGCTTACTAAAAAAGAAGTTAAGTTTGATTGGGGTGACAAGGTGGAAGCCGCCTTCCAGTTAATAAAGCAGAGGTTGTGCAGTGTGCCAATTCTGGCTCTACCTGAAGGAAGCGATGATTTTGTGGTCTATTGCGATGCTTCGCATAAAGGACTGGGTGCTGTATTAATGAAAAAAGAGAAAGTAATTGATTATGCATCACGCTAATTGAAAATTCATGAGAAAAATTATACGACTCATGATTTGGAACTTAGATCGGTAGTGTTTGCTCTAAAAATTTAGAGACACTATTTGTACGGAACCAAGTGTACGGTGTTCACAGATCACAAGAGTTTACAACATATTCTTGATCAAAAGGAGCTGAACATGAGGCAACGTCGTTGGTTAGAGTTGCTCAGCGATTACGATTGTGAAATATGTTATCACCCGGGGAAATCAAACGTAGTGTCAGATGCCTTAAGCCATAAAGAACGGAATAAGCCATTACGGGTTTGAGCCTTAGTCATGACTATTGGTTTGAATCTCCCCAAACAAATCTTGAATGCTCAGACCGAAGCACAAAACCAGAGAATCTCAAAAACGAAGATGTAGGAGGTATGATCCGGAAAGATATATCGAATGAGAAGTTGGAACCTTGCACGGATGGAACTCTATGCTTAAATGGCAGGAGTTGGTTGCCATGTTATGGTGATTTAAGGACTGTGATTATGCACAAGTCCCATAAGTCAAAATACTCTATCCATCCGGGTTCTAACAAAATGTATCAAGACATGAAGAAGCTATAATGGTGGCCAAATATAAAGGCCGACATCGCCACCTATGTTAGCAAATTTTTGACATGTACTAAGGTCAAGGCTGAACACCAAAGGCCATCGGGTTTGTTGGTGTAACCCAAGATACCTAAATAGAAATGGGATAATATCACTATGGATTTTATCACGAAGCTTCCTAAGTCGTCATAGGGTTATGACACCATTTAGCTGATTGTTGACCGACTTACTAAATCTGCAATCTTTGTACCAATGAGGGAAACTGATCCCATGGAAAGATTGGCAAGAATGTACCTGAAAGAGGTAGTCATGAGGCAGGGAATACCTATCTCAATCATTTGTGATCGCGACCCTAGGTTCACATCAAATTTCTGGAGGTCACTTCAGAAGGCATTGGGTACGAATTTAGATATGTGTACTGCATACCATCCGCAAACTGACGAGCAAAGTGAGAGGACTATTCAAATTCTCTAGGATATGCTGCGTGCTAGTGTAATCGACTTTGGAAAGGGTTGGGTAACCATTTGCCATTAGTCGACTTTTCATATAACAATAGTTATCACACTAGCATCAAGGCTGCACCATTTGAAGCACTTTACGGTCGAAAGTGTCGTTCACCTGTTTGTTGGGCTGAGGTTGGAGAAGTTCAACTCACTGGTCCAGAAATAGTTCAAGAGACGACCGAGAAGGTCATTCAAATCAAGAAAAGAATTTAAGCCGCTCGTGATCGACAAAAGAGTCACGCCGATTTAAAGCATAAGCTGATGGAATTTCAAGTTGGAGATAGAGTTATGCTCAAGGTTTTGCCTTGGAAAGGAGTAGTACGTTTTGGCAAACGAGGGAAGCTAAACCCCAGATATGTTGGACCTTTCAAGGTATTGGCCAAGGTTGGTGCCATTGCTTACAAGCTTAAGCTTCCTCAAGAGTTGAGCAGGGTTCACAATACGTTTCATGTATCCAACTTGAAGAAGTGCTATGCCAACGAACCATTAGCTATTCTGTTGAATGGACTCCATATTGACGACAAGCTTCACTTCATTGAGGAACCAGTAGAAATCATGGATCTTAAAATTAAACAATTGAAACAAAACCGCATTCCAATCATTAAGGTTCGATGGAACTCTAGGAGAGGTCCTGAGTTCACATTTGAACGTGAAGATCAATTCCGAAAGCAGTATCCACACCTCTTCACAAAAACCGCACCGTCATCAAGTGTCGCGTCTTAAGCCTTGAGGACAAGGCTCATTTAATGGGGGAAGACTATAACACCCCATGTTTTTAGGTCATTTTTCAGCTTCATTGATTTTACTATTTATTTTTAGTCTCGTACGCGTTTGCTTTTAATTTTAACCGTTAAGTTAAATCGCGTAAACTAAAAATTATCATTCAACGTAAACGGGCATCAAACAATTAAAAGTTTACTTTAAGCAAGTGTTAGATAATTATTTGAAGGATAATTATTAACTTTGCACATTTTACTTTTATTGGTTACGCAAAGTGTTTACGTTTCGCAATAAAATACATTTAGGCATACCGAAAGCACCAATACCTGTCTATACTCAACCAAATACCCACAATTATATCCAATACTCAAAAATTATATAATTTCCTTATACATATGGCCAGATAAGGGCTTAGAAAACAAGAGAAATAATATCTACAACTTGCTTTTGTAATCTAACACATGTTATAAACTCCAACAAGCAAACTATCTTACAATACCAACTATTCTTACACTTCCAACTCTCTTACACCTTCTCATCCTTTCTTACACCAAAACCTTACTTCTTTCCCTAATTATATGGATCTTATTCCTAGATATTTCTAGTATAAAAGGCATACTATTGTAAGTAAACTTCACACTTCATTCACTTATCATTTTCAACTAGCAAAACATACACATCCTCTCCCTTGGTGCTCCCTAGCCACGACTCATGTTGATCCCACGCCTTGATCAATTCTTTACGTAGTAAAGAGTTTGTTACCTTGGAAGAATCCAAAATAACAAAGATTGAGACTTTGTATGTATACCAAAGTGTATGCGGAAACTACACTTTGATACTCTAGAGAAGTTTATTAATGGAACAGTAATGACCAAAAACAAACAATGAACACAAAACTCACTGCTTCAATATTAAAATAATACAAGTACTCTTGAAGTACTGGGGTTACAAACCTTGAAGCTATTACAAATTTTCTCTAAAATGTATCTCTAAAAGTTCTAATTTACACTACACTTGGGATCTCCTTTTATAGAATACAAGGAGTCCTTTACAAAGATAACATGCTATCTTTTAGGATCAGTTACAATTCAAATATAAATATCCCGAAATACTCTCCATGCATTCTTATCTTCAGTTCAGCAGCTTTGACCATCAGCAGTACTAACTCCTTCTACTAGCAGTATTAAGTAACATTGGCAGTACTAAGTTAGTACTGGCAGTACTAACTCTTTTAGTACTGTTGGCAGTATTAAGTCATATGAAGATTTATTCCTAACAATCCTCCCCTAAACTTGTGATTGTCCTTCAAATCATCAAGTTTCTTCTGAATAAAATCTTCTAGTCTTCTTCCTCTGCTGATGATTCTTTCAAACATTTCTGAGGAGTTCAAATGCCTGGGAACTCTCATGATCTACTTCCAATTTTCTACTTAACATCTTTGTCAACATCTCTTGGCTTAAAGGATACTTCTTCTCTGTCAACATATGAATTGCTAACCCATTCT
>BQNB010169723.1:0-13750 GCA_026074375.1 Tanacetum coccineum | reverse complement strand
TTTAAACGACTTTTTGTGTCGTTCTTATATATATCTTGTGTTGTTGATCTTGAAGTAACACGCCTCGGATCCTTATTCCGCTGCGACTCATTTTGGGGGTGTTACATTATAATACTCAGATTTTCAAAAACGATGTAACGGGGAACTTTTTCACTCTCATTAATCCACCCTTATATAGAAAAAATATATATACACGCAAATTAACGCTACTATAAAAGGTTGATGTTATAGACGGGTAATGGTAAGGTATGTCTCTATGTTTTTAATGGTCATATAGATACATATTAAAGATTTAGTAACTTATAAAGAATTTCCCTGAAAATATTAAATGCAATTAGTAAAAAAGTAAAATAGTAATGTGCACACAAAAATAATATGATAGGACATGGTAAAAAATTATCTAATGCTTCTAGTGACAATGTGCATATCAGAATATATCTATCCGTAAGTATGTTGACAATGATATAGTCGTACCTGATCTTGTAGGTGATTTGTGTCCGACTGCCACCATGTTGCATGTGATCAGGTGGCTTAAGCCGAACGAAGCATACTATCATACACCATCATTAACCACCTTGAAGCCATCATTGTTGGATTATGGTAGTCGAATAACACGAGTACATTACGAATATGTGAGCCTATTGGGGGCACACACGTTAATACACGGAGAATGTATTTTATACTTCACGATAAATAAACCGAAGGACTAAATTAGACGAAACCCGAACCTCAAGGGCACACCTTTAGTGGCCGATTACCTAAGAGGATTTAAGGGGGGTGTTTTGTCTAATTGGAGAACTAGAAAAGGAATTGTGATAAGAATAGTAAAAGGTTTCCTAAGTATATTCTAAGTAGGATTTTGGGGCTATATATATACCCTATATCCCTAAGATATTAGATACGACACACAATTCTCTTTATATAAAAAAATTGGTTTCGGTTCTCTAGTTCTTTTCTACAACCGAAGTCGACTAAACCCTTACAAAGGGTTGTTTGGTTTTTGGTTATTACTCCACACCGAATTTGATTTAAAGCTCAAGGTTTTAATCAATCTATCTTGGTTCTTCCTAGCTCGACGTTCAAGATTATTAACACAAGGTGTTCGTGATTATTCTGGTTCGAAGAAGATAAAACCCTAAAGGGTTTCGGGTTGTTGGTTTTTCAGTTATTGATTTTCGGTTAATTAGGGTTTCCTCTATAACCGTAATTCGGTGGAAGTGGTTTTGGTTACAAGATCAAAGGTTGCTTGGTAATCGGGTCATAATACATGGTATTGGATTCGTGAAGTTAAGCCTAGCATAGCTTAATATATTCGGTTGACGTGATTGTGTGAGCAACCGTAGAGGTGATTGTGTTAGTCGCTTTACTCGTTTTCTTGATCATTGGCTAAGAGGTACGTGCATCTATTTACTTCTTGTTTAAGTGTTAATTCATATGCTATTACTAGATCCATCCGCTGCGTACTCGTAAGCTAATGGTTACCTAGATTGTAAAATCCCAACAATCATATTTAACATAAACGACTTGTCCCAAATGAGTGACACAAACAGAAGATTTCATAATCAGATATACAAAAGGTAAAATGCTAAACATGAATTTAAAAATCCAAGAAAACCGTAGTCTTTTAGAAGTCGTAACTAACCTAGCAAGCTCATCAGCTGCATTTCAGTAGCCGCCACTATTGTTTCAGCTACGAAACAACAGTCGCCATCGCAGTAGCAAGTGCCATTGTATATCATTTCTGATCCTCCTCACGATCGTTCACTTTGAACTCAGGATAAAAACATATGCTGTCAACCGGACAGAATGGATTCTTTGTTATAATGCATAGGATTTGTAAAATGAAAATGAAACTAAATGTCCATATAAACCACATTAAAATTTGTTCATTGGTGATAATCATATATTGCTTACGGGTGATTGGTATGGACTATGGAATGAAGGGTATTATTTTGTATATGTATATAAATTTAGGAGCATACGGCTACTATTGTATAATAGACTTAAAGAAGAGTTTGTAGAAAGATTGAAACATTACCTGAAAGAACCTTTATCCAACTTATCCTAAGTTGTGTGTTCTCTCGTGTTAGCGTTATCTTTGTTCCAATGCAATCTAGCCTACACACAACATCACAAATTTTACAAATATAGGTTAGTCAAGTTTAAACCCTCTACCACAAATACCAAATTAAGGGGGTGTTTGTTTAAGATAAATTATAAGCTAATAGCTTTAAGATTTTTGTAAAAATTATGATACTTTTAAAACGGCTTAGGGAATGAGTACATTCAGTGATATATGCCACAAACCTCAAGCCTTCTGCTCCATGAACAATATCTCCTGGCCTATTTCTTGTAATTTGAACCTTCCATATAATCGAATTCAGCATACTTTCTAATGTAATCCCTCTCTACAGAGCTAAAAATAAAGGTAACAATTGGGTTTGACGGGTCAAAATCACAGATTTATGTATTTCAGCCTTAAGCAAGATTACTTCAATAAAATGCATGATTAAAGAAGCAATTACCGTGAAATATGTGCTTGAGTGTCAATCTATTTCCATGCAAATACTTAGCTTCTAGGTCCTGTGGCGGGGGTTGCTTTGACATGTCCTACAAAAATAATGCACGTGAAACCGTGGTTGGGCAGGTGGTGCATGTTCCTTCTTAACGAAATTTTCATCTTGTTGTCGATAAAAGTGTTTCAAACATTACATATAAATATATAATTATCAAATAATAGCTATACGTATATCGTCTCAAACTGATGGTTAACTCACATTTATTGCCGGTGTGAAAGTAGTTTGAGCGAAGACCTGATCTGTATCTTGTTCAGTCTACACACAACACCACAAATTTACAAATATATATTAGTCAAGTTTTACGGTTCGAGCATCCGGCTTCACAATACAGATGCTGCCTTTTCATACGGCACACATGATAAGAATAACTCTTTCAGTTAACAACATTGTATCTAGAATCCATAAAGTATAATTGTGTGGGTTGGATAGCTTAAGTTTTATACCTTCTAATGAGGTCAGCTGGGAGGCCTTCTAAATCGAAGCACTAATGCTTATAGGCAGCATGGCTTATTTTCATGCAGTAGCGTCCATACCATTAGCAACAACCACGTTAACCCGCTATCGCTCATGAGTGGCATATCTGTGCATCCAAGTCTAGAGCAAAACCATAATTACAAACATTGGATAACTCCTTATAACATTGCTTATTGAACAGTTGAGCCCCCAATTTAACATGGTTTAATCCAAAATACTCTTGTTTGATGTATTTCTATTTAACGTCTTATCAACAGGTTCAAATTTGACCCATATTAATTTCCTAATCCAAAATGCCATAAATTCTTGTTTGTGGATACATTTTACTTCAAACAATTTAAAAGGTCTGACATTTATCATATTTCCATTAACTGTGCATATGAATAGATTATTACGATGGAATGAAAAAATGTTATTTGTTTACAATTATGGAATGTAATGATTCATTACAAGGAATGACCCATTACACCAAAACCATTCCTTAGGGGCCCCTTACTTTTTTTTCATTCCATCTTGTAATGGAATCAAATTACATAAAACTCCACCATTAACTAACATATTAAATTAACTTCCTATCATTAATGGGGCATTTTAGTCTTTTTATCATGATTTCATTACGTCTCATAGAAAACATCACTTAACCAATCAATAAAGAAACTAGAGAGAGAAAGGATGGAAGGAAGGTTTCTAAAGAGAGAAAGAAAATAGAGAAATATTAAATTATGTGTGTAAGAAATGAGACCAACCAACCAATACCCTCTCCAAGCTATGGTGAGGGTATTTATACATCATGTGGCCGGTTAGGCCTTAGCTTCCATGGGCTTTCCAAAGGAATGCACTCTTCACATCCATTCGAAATAATTTGAAGTCTAGTGCGCATGCACATGCTAATAAGATTCTTATGGATTCTAATCTAGCTACGGGTGCATAAGTTTTGTCATAATCAATTCCTTCTTATTGATTGTAACCTTGGGTAACTAGCCTAGCTTTATTTCTAGACACGACACCATTTTCATCAAACTTGTTTCTATATACCCATTTAGTTCTAATAATGGTCATATCCTTTGGATTTAGGACTACATCCTAAACATCATTTGAGATAATTTGGTTTAATTCTTCTTGCATAGAAATTACCCAACTTTGATCTTTTAAAGCTTCATTTATATTTTTAGGTTCTATGGTTGAAATAAAACAAAATAAATTACTTTTGTCTTGATCTTGTGATCTAAGAGTTCTTTGATTTAAGATACTAATAACATTTTCTAGTGGATGACTCTTAGATTCTTTAATATTAATGATTTTATTGTTTTCTAAGGATTTATCTTCGACATCATTGCCTAAGGGTCTTGTTTCATTAACCATAATAGCTTCTTCTTTGACTAAGTCAGCATCCTCCAAAGGTGATGTTTTAGGCGTGGGAGGAGTTTCATCAAATGTCACATTTAAGGATTTTTTGACTTTCATGGTTTGTTTATTGAGTATTATATAGGCTTTACTATTGATTATATAAGTTGATGTGTCGACCGCGTTACACCAAAAATTTTGTGGAACGGATTGTTCATTTAACATAGTCCTACTCATTTCTTGTAGAGTACGATTCTTTTTTTCTACAACCCCATTTGATTGTGGAGTACGAGGGGTGGAAAAATTATGAGTAATCCCATTAGAGTCACAATAGTTTCCAAATTGTACTTCATTATCAAATTCCCAACCATGATCCGTTCTAATTGACACTATGAAATATCCTAATTTGTTTTAAATCATTTTACTAAATATTTCAAAAATTTTAAAAGCTTCGGTTTTATTTCCTAAAAATCTAGTCCATGTAAATCTAGAATAGTCATCTACAATTACTAAGATATAACGATTTCCTCCACAACTTCGTATGGCGGAGGGCCAAACAAGTCCATGTGTAATAGTTCTAAGTATGTAGTCGTCGAGACTATATTTTTGGCTTTGTGACTAGCTTGAACTTGCTTTCTAATTTTGCAAGCGTCATAAAAATGTCGGTCGAATTTAAGCTTAGGTAGATTTCTGACTAACTCCATAGATACTAGAGATTGAATTAATTGCATATTTGCGTGACCTAATCTCCAATGCCATAAGGTGTAATTTTCATCTAAGGTTGCAAGACATATTTTATCTTCTGGCTTATTTTCTAATTTCATCACATATAATCCCCTTTTTCTAATTCCTTTACCTATGACTTTTTCGTCTTTAATTATTTGGCTATCATGTTCGCTAAATATCACTTTGCACTTATTATCACATATTTGACCAACACTTAGCAAGTTAAATTTTAGATTATCTACGTACTCAACATTTTCAATAATGAGGGAGTCATGAGAAATCATACATTTGCATATGATGTTACCACATAAATTACTTCCGAAAATAACGTTACCTCCATTGTATGCTTTGTATGTAGAGAATAGCTTTCGGTTACCCATCACGTGTTTTGAGCATCCACTATCTTTAATCCACTCGTCGGGCTCCAAATTTATTCCCAAGCATATCTATTTAAATAACATAATAATTCAAACATTTGGTCCCCAATATCTAATGGGTCCAAAATTGTTAGTACCGTACATCCTTTGCATATGTTGCATTTGATTTGGATGCATAAAAGGTGGACAACTTCCCCATGGAGCATAGTTTAGTTGTTGGGAATTATTCAACATGGCGGGATATGCATTAAAGTAGTTTTGTCTATTTTGATCTCTCCTAGGTTATGGTGTTTTAGGCCGAGGACGAGAACTATTATTTCTTTTTGGTGGTGGAGCTTTTGACCTAACTTCGAGTTTGCTGAATCCAACTCTGGGGTTTTAAAGATGGTTTATAAAAACTTTTTACTTCATCATTACTTGCAACGGGAACGTTGATATTGTTTACAATTATATATTTAGGTTTTGAACTTGAAATTAATTCGACGAATATTTCGTTAATAGACTTGGCTTCAAGTTCTTATGTGTAGAATATATATGATGTATCTTATCTCACAATCAAATGACAAGAAATCTAGAGAGAGAGAGTTAAAGGATTGAACACTTAGAGAGAGAACGAAAAGAGAGCAAAATTAGATTAAAAAATGAACAAGTGAACAACCAACCCTCTCCAAGGTGTGGAGAGGGGTATAAATACAAGAGAGTGGCCGGCTATATGGACCCTTAATGGGCTAGCCATGGGCCTTGGGCCTTACTACCTTATCTAGGTTCCAAAAACTATACTACGAGCCCTTCTAATGATATTTATAAAAGTGACTGATACTTTTGTATTTCTAACAATCTCCCCCTAAAGGAGGTCACTCCATGTTACAAAAAGTTAATCCTAGCATATTATGTTTGTATTTAGTCTTGAGCTCGTAGTCTTTAAACTTCAATCATTAGCTTGTGATATGTTGTAGTAATCATTGACTTTAGGCTTGAGCTTGTTCCATATAGCTTGACTTGTATGCAAACTTGAACTTCTTTGAGATCATCAACCAAGCATAATCTCTTATGATCATCTTGAAATATTGTCCCCGTCTTGTGTACTTGTGACTTTCGGACCAACATGCTCATACTTTTCTTGAGATTGAAAGCTTGAATAAAACATCTTTCTTAAAGTTCTTTAACTTTAACACTTCGTTGCTTCAAGAAGGACGTGCGGTATCAGAGTAGCGGAAGTCTTGAAACATGTACTTGAGCTTTCATGATGTATTTATGTAATTCGATCAAGTATGAGCATGTGGCTATGAATCTTGACTTGTCTTGATCCAATAGCTGCGACCATCAGGATTACCTGTATGAAAGGGTTAGTGATAATCAACATGTATGGACAAAAGTGGTTTTGTCACTTTATCAAATATAGTTGCAATAACCACGGTTCCCCGTTGATCAGTATAAATACTGCCTGTGATCAGGTGTAATTATGAAGAATCTCCTTGACAGGGTTTCGCAGCTATACTAGCCGTTCTCATTACCGGAGCGTCTCAAAGCAGACAACACGGTAATAGTAAACCAGTATGTTACTATCTTCCCGATTAAGCCGTCAATTTGTGTTTAGCTTTCCTATGTCCAGATACCCTTGTGAGGCTTCCCATAGACATAAGATTAAAAATTGATTTAGGAAAATCAGTCGGTATATTAAGATGTAAACGGTTTTTATAACACACCAACAATATTATCTTTTTCAAAATTCATCTGTCAATTCATAAGCTGGATCGAATCGATATCCAGTGTCACAAGTTTGATCCTTATAGAATCTCACAAATCACCTACCGCAAAGCTTGTTTGATGTTGGCTCTGGAAGGATTTCCATCGTCATTGTGAATACTTTGGTATCACTCTGATGTTCTGGCAATATCACAAAGATAATGCGTAGGACTCTTAAGTTATTACTTGTTTTCATAGTGTGTGAGCAACAAATATAATTGAATAGTGTCCTAGCAAGATTTATAGATGATCTCTTTTAGCTCTAGACTCAATAGTGCACATTTGATTTTGGTAATCGGAGGCTAGAGCAGACTGCTACCTTTTCAATACCAACTAACTCGGAGTGAGAAAGTCGATAGAAATGAGTGTAATCTCTGTAAGAAATGAAACAAGATGCTTTTAAGAGACCTTGGGTGGCTAGGGAGGGTTGTGCATTGCATCACTGGGTCTATGACGACTGTCTTCAATACCAGGCAACAGCTTAGTATTTCTGACAGTTTATGTATTAACCCGGTTTCTGCCTGAGTGTAAGGAGGGATTCTTTCTTTTCACCCTTTATCTTAACTTTTCTTTTTCATTCTTCAACCCCTTCAGTGCTTATCGAGACTTCATGACTAGTACCTTGTTGGGTTTGTTCCAGTACTAGCTCCATTTTAGTCGGCACTATTCCATTTTCTCACTTTTTCTCCTTTTTTATCATACATAAGGACTTTCTATTCTAACTAATGGAATATCCCTGGGTAGATCCCTCTAGTTCTGGCTGGATCATGGGAACGAATACCTATACCTAACCAACTTATAACTCCAAATAATTAAATACATGGTCGGTCTTTTGGTATCATTCACAGCCTTGAAACCATTTGTTATGCTTCCCCTCAACATGTGCATCGATATTCGAAAATGTTTAGCACATGAAGGGTGAAGCCTTCACTCGAGTCCTTAAATTCACATATTTAGCCATATATTTTAATCATAATTTCTCCCCTTATCCCCTTATCAAACATGTCAAATCTCTTAATATTTTGGATATCAATTGATTCAAATATTTATGTTTTCGGGGAAAAAATGTTCAATTATTAACAAGCCGATTATTGAACATTTTAATGCTCCCCTCAAATTATGAGGGAATAATATGGTATTTGAGTGCGTTAATTTGAATTTTTTTGAATTTACTAAGAAATTCTTGAAAATTCACACTCAAACACTATATATGCCTAATTCTAGTCTTACACTACTTATTTACATATTCACAAATTTGTAATATACCAAAAATTGACCTGAAATGGAGTGGGACAAAATATGACAAAGTCATATTGTCCGTTCAAGCAGCCTGAAGTCATTTCTGTATTCTCTCCCTCTAACAAACTTCTCCAGATTCCTCATTAACCTTCTTTCAAAGAGCTGCTGATCGATCGCCTTGATCATGATACGGGACCTTTTCCTGTCCAAGTTGCTCCATCGTCTCTTTGGTATATACTTCATCCTCGGGTTTTTAGCAATATTATGAAGAACAGTTCTGACAAATGTGAGCGTCCCATTACAAAACTTCTAGAGTTCATCCAAGCGCATCAACCTGTTCCTCTTAGACTTATCAAGATAGATGATTCCTTGAGGGTTGTTGTATGCAGTATATGGGGTCAGGTTAGAGATGTCGGATCTGTATGTCTCTGGTTTGGTGATGTTGAGCTTCTTCTGGTAGCTTTCGACTCCCAGCTGAAGGTCTTCCACACGTTTCAGAATAATAATACGTCTGGTGAACATCCGTAATGCGACACCAAAATCAAAAATAACATCTCTTTCCAGATTTAAAAGTTTCTTCTAAACTAAGAGAAGCAGTATGTCTTCAATATCTCGTATATTAAGTCTTGGAAAGTCACCTTCCCTAAACGTGTAGAGTATATTATCTTCTCTTCGAATAACAATCTCCTCTAGATACCCGTAATCATACCACTTCATAACTTTAACATGGGTTACTGTAATGATTCTTTTTTTGGAGAACACATCATGTGTGGATTTCTTGTTGCTTGTGTAGCCTTAGAACTTTTGTCGTTTAGGACCCCAGTGTGTGATACCCCACATAACATATTTGTCATAAGCTACCTTTACTGGAATCCATAACGTTGGAACCATGTCTTTGATGCCTTCAATATTTTCATATTTAGAAGCCTTAGTTTTTGTTGTAGAAGTCATGTATTTCCTGCTCGAGCTTCCACCTTTTAGATATTCAAGGTCGTTGTTGAAGAAGTAGTTAGCAGGAACTACTTGACGACCTTAAGCTTCAATCAACGGCAGTGGCTTGCTAAGGTCAAATGGATATTCATGGCCTTCAGGGTTGTTCCAATCAAGTCGATCAGTTAGTTACAGCTTTATAACACTCTTCAAAGTTATACTAAAGTTCTACGAAGCTTTTGCAAGTGCCTTTGAGAAGGTTGAAAGCAGGTCCTACCAGAATCTCTTGAGTCAGATTATCAATCTTGAGATTGTTCATAACATATGTTGAGAAGTCGACATGAGTGCTCATTAGCTCGTCAAAGATAAGAGGAGGCTTTTCCGTTTGAGCAATTCTGCTTATCCATGTTTGAGGCGGTCTAAAGTCAATAGATTTTCCATCATTCCAAGCAAGATCAGGAGTCGGAGGTCATTTAGGTTTCTTGAACCAGTCATGCTTTGGACCTGTCTTGACACTGGGTTGATCCTCTTTGTTACCCAAGTCACCTCCTTGATCTTGTGACATCTCGGTGTCTGCAACCTTAAACACTAGTTCCTCTGCTTGCACAGACTTGCTAGATGATTTCGGCTGGGACTTGGTGCCTTTGGATGAGCTTGACGTAGAATATTTTGATTTAGATCCTTTTGGAGGTTCAGCATCCTTGCTCGTCTTCCACTTCTTTAACCCTTGGTCTGATCCAGCTGGAGGGTCTTCATCTTGATCCTTGTCGTCACAGTCTCTCTTTAAAGAATATATGTTACCATAGGATTCAAAGAGGTCCTTATCAAGCTTGCAAGATTTGATCAGTGCATCATAGAGTTGTCTGTGTTCTGGAGCACCTCGATACGATTTACTTTTCTGTATCTTGTATAGAAGAATCTTCTTCAATTCAAACTCAGTGAGAGATGCTGCAGCCTCGTATGTCGATTTTAGTTGAGAAGAAGATTTGGCCAAGATAACGTTCTTAAGTGATTCATTAATGGCACTTTGGATCATAGGAGTGGCAAAGTCTGATACTTCCTTAGGTAGGATCTGAGGGAGTTGACTCTTAACTTCATCTTTGATGATATCCTTAATAGATTTCTCAACGAGATCAATGTATCTATCCTTCTCTTCTTGAGCTTTCTTCTCAAATTCTGTTGTGTATGATTGGAGAGCAGTTTGAGTAGCAAATCTAATTCTTGTAGTAAGATGTTCATCAACTATTATAGGAATTTAAGATTTGATAGATGCGAGAATCTAAGCAAAATGGTCAACTTTTTTAAATTAAGCAAGCTCTTTTTCCAAGGTAGAAACTCTCTGATCAAATCTGAATAGGGAAGAAAAATCTAGAAGTGCGGGAACTGAGGTTGTAGTTGGAGCAGTTATTGGTGCAGGAGTTGGTGTTGACTATTGTGGAATGGGAGTGAATGGCTGAATTGATGGAGGAACGGTTGTTGCAGGAATAGTAGAAGTTTCCGGGATAGCCGTCATGGGTACTGAGAGAATTGGGGGTGCTTGAGTGCTTGATTCTTCATGAGGAACCTTGACATTCATCATAGAAGCGACTTCATCAACGACTGGTGGAACGTTATCCAAGTTGAGAAATTTACTTGCAAAGTCGGATGAAACAGAAGAGCTTTGCTCTGAACCTTCAGTCTTCTGTGAAGAAGTGAGTGTCATGTGTGCATCTTTAATGACTTGCTCATATGACTTTTCTTGAGAAGCACTTTCATGAGTAGCATCAGTCACCTTTGCATTTCCTTTCCCTACTTCTTTATGTTCTGTAACTTTTGACCTCACGTTCACATCCTTGTACAATTCATCCAACTCTTCATCATCAAATTCCTTGTTTTCATCATTGGTTTCTTCATCAGTGGGTACATAATAGTCAGGAGTATATATGTACTCATCTTCTTGTGTTTCTTCTTCTTCATCAACTTTCAGATTAAGATTATTGGTTCGCCCGATGGTGATAGTATACGTATATAATATACTACTAGGCAAATCAATGATAAAAAGATTCCGGAAGAGATATTCCCGGGTCGTATGTCCCAACGAGGCTGCAATTGAAATTTATCCTGGTTTGATGAGAATTTGAATGATGGAGAAACTGATATGATTACTGATATAATTAAAACTAAAATTAAATAAATAAAACCTAATTTAATCTACGGGAAACAAGCAAAGGAAATGGGATCTTAAAAAACTACGGGAAACAAAATTAGGTATAAGGAAATCCTAAAATTAAATCTAAATTAAATACGGGGAACAGAATAAGGTATCGGGAACCCTAAATACTAAAAATTAAGAAAATAAATGCTAAATTAAATTAAAAATCAAAATTAAATTCTAATTAACTTAACTTGAAAAATAAAGAAAACTAGAACTAAAACGGAGGTCGTTTGAATGTAAAACGAAAAGAAACGGTAAAA
This sequence comes from Tanacetum coccineum, assembly GCA_026074375.1. Classification (NCBI taxonomy): domain Eukaryota; kingdom Viridiplantae; phylum Streptophyta; class Magnoliopsida; order Asterales; family Asteraceae; genus Tanacetum; species Tanacetum coccineum. The sequence continues at coordinate 1,881 of BQNB010169723.1, read as the reverse complement.
CGTACCCGGTAAAAACGGGTCTAAAACTGAAATTTAAGAAAAATAAAGCCTATACTAAATTTTATATTTTTCCTAGACACTAAATGACAAAAGAAAATTTTATAAAAAAGAAAAATATTTTTTTATTAATTTTTGGATTTTTTATGAATTTTTAAAGATTAAAAACTAATTAAAACTAATTAAATATAAAAAGTCAGAAAATATAACTATAAAAAATCTAAAAAAAATCAAATTAAATAAAGAAAAAGTTAACAAATCTAAAAATATGAAAATGCCCAAATTTTACTGATTTAAATAAAAGTAATTAAACTTATTAAATTTAAACCTAATTTAATTAATTAATTAACTAAAAGAGTAACAGCTGTTAAACTAGAGGACTAACAGAGTAAAGCAACAAGGACTAATGAAGTAACAGGCTAACTAACTATAGGGACTAACAAAGGTAACTATAAAAGAGGAAATTACACAATTGGTCCCTAAAGTGGACCCCGATTACAACTTTGGTCCAAAGTGCTTATTGGCCAAAACTTATAAAAGCAAAGTTAAAGAGGGGCTTATGGGGCACAATTTTCATAATAAGCACATAAGCTGAATCTCAAAGAATAAGCCAGAAGTGTGAGCTTTTGGGCTGACAGTAGCTCAAAAGCTTATGGCTTATTTTTCAGAGCTTTTTTTGGGGCTTAAGGCTTCAAGATAAGCTATAACTAATGGAATAAGCTACTTAATCCTAAGGGAGTCCTAAATAAGCTAAGGGAACCTAGATTAAGCCCTAAAATAAGCTGGGGAGAAAATAAGCTAAATCTAACAGTTTATAAAAAAGAAAAAGTGGACTTTTGAGCTTAAAATAAGCTGACTAAATAAGCTAACTAATGGAAATAAGCTGCTAAACCTAATAAGCCTACCTATAAGCTATGTTAAAAAGCAATAAAAACCTAATGCTTAGTATTAAATAAGCTAGAAAAATGGGGCTTAAACCTGGTGCTCAGCACCAGGGGAGGTTTAAGCAGTGAACAAAGGGGCTTTTGAGCTTATTGAAATAAGCTCATATGAGCTTTTTAGCCACAACAAACCACAAACAGATAACAAGGGGTGGTAAAAGAGCTTATTTTCAAAGTTTTGGGGCTTAAGGCTTATTTAAAGCTGCTGAACAATGGGGCTTAAAAGTGGCTATTTTCAAAATCACACATGCACACATACTCTTGACTTGTATTGTCAAACCAAAGACAGAACAAAAGGGCTTTTAAAAGGGGCTAGTAACACAACAAAGAGCACAACAAAAGGGTGCTTAAGCTGCTTATGCAGCTTGAGCACTTAAGCTCAAGTTTACTTATTCAAATTTTGACAGAAAATTAAAGGGTTCTAAAAACTTATTTTTAACAAAAAATTATGATAAAACTTGGCCTAATAAAGCCCACACACTCAGCCAAAGTTGGCTGAGTGCATTTGACCCATGCACAACCCAAAATGACCCATTTTGGGTCTAAACCAAACACTCCCTTAATTTATAAAAAGGGTTTTTTAACTGTTTTTTATGGGAAATTAAGCTGAGAAAGGGATCACAAATGAATTTTAATAACCTTTAACACATTCTTAAACAATTTAAACAGGATTTAATAACTTGAATGATAGTTTTAAATTTCGACAATAGCAATTTTTCTCAATAAACTCTTAACTTTTATTAAACTGAAAGTGGTTACAACATAAAGCTTTAAATTGACTGAGTTACACTTAAATGATTAAAAGAAAGACTTGGAAATTAAAATTAAGCTAAAAAAAACATAAAAAAAATGGTGTATTGTAGTCGGCTTGCTCTTGGCTCTTTTATACTAGCCCTCTTCCTTCTCTTTGACTTGGGATGTGCTAGCTGTGAGTGTACAATAC
>BQNB010169720.1:0-13750 GCA_026074375.1 Tanacetum coccineum | reverse complement strand
TATGATTATGACTGTTGTACCTTGAAGTAATACCCCAGATTAGTTTCCGCTGCTATATGTAAAAATGGGGGTGTTACATATTGCTTGCATTATCTGATTTTAAACATATCACATCACATCAAACAAAACTAAATACACTTTTGTGAAAATAAATAAAAGAAAATAAAAGTTAAGATTTTAATTTGAAAACTATTCAACCCCCCTTCTAGTTTTCACAATTGGTACCAGAGCATGTTACCGAAGATTTCAAAATATACTGTATTTTTTGAATCTTCAAAATCTAAACAATTTTTTTATGCATAAATATTCCTCTATATATATTTGTTGCTCTTGCAAAGCTTAGGAATAATGGATCTAATGAAAGATATGTTGCTACTTAAATTCGTAGCTGATCTAGGTGGCCGGAACCACCGGTGTTATTGTCCAAGAGCACCGGCTTAGTTTTTTCGACAACACCGGCTGACTGATGTGTATGTTGGGCTTATGCATTTTTGGGCCTTAATAAAATGTTTAATTGTGGGCTAGACCAAATTGGTTCTCAACCATTTCTAAACTTTTTTGAATTAAGCTGCAGAAAAGTTTAGGCCAAGTACGTTTACAACTTTATGTATAGTGGCATATCTCTTTTAAAAGAGATCTATGATCTAGATGATTCATGATCCGATTTGATAAGATCTCAAATATGTCAAGCCATGGTATCACAATTTTTTTTTCTCGTCTCAAAATTTTTCTTGCATATACTTTTCTCTGCTATTCATTTTCATAAATAAAGGGATCTCTTGCATATTATCCACTTGCTTGTCCTCATTTCATCGGTGCATCTAAAAAGGTACACAAATCCTTTCTTAAATCTTGTATATGTGATTTTTTTTGAATATGTGATATATATTCATTGTGAATCATGAAAGGTACTTGTATATACGTAAAAATATAATAAATATGTATATATTTTCACACTAAATAATATCTTTCCGGATATTGCTTCCTCTTGAATCATTGCCTCCTAACTCGTGCTCGATACTCTGTCACAAATATTTTGGGTATAAAAACCATTTATTCAAATTTCAAAACTATCCTCACATTTCCTCATAATCAAACGGCCACCTTCTTTAATTATAAAACTCACCTACTACTCTCCTCTTCCACTCACCATTTCAAAATTCACTCACAAATTTCCATTTTCTCCTCCAAATCTCTAACCGGTTGCACCATGGAAACCATAATGGAAATCCTTAGTCTCGTCTTGATCATGATCATCATCTCGCTCGCAATGCTCCTTTATCCCATGATCAAATTCCCGGACCGTGACGTGTTTTTTATTCTCGCGTTATATATTACCATTGTATTTCCTATTCTATGTATCGCGTTGTACATCGAATCTTTATATATGGAATTTTAATTTCTATTAGTCATATTTTTTTTCTCCTTCATCATCTAGAAATTATCGTCTTGTTATGCTCAAAGAAAATTTAATACCGCAAGTCTTACACATCTCAAACCACTTACTTATCAAAAAAAAGGAAAGGGGTAATAAATAAAAAGGGATCACAACACTTAAAGAAATAATAAAAAGAAATTTTTTTAATAAACTTTCTTTATTTCAACTGTGTCTTCTTCTGGTGCCTTTCATTTTGCAAGCCGGTGCCATTTAATGAACAACACCGGAAGAACCGACCAACTGCATAACAAAAACGTCTTGTTCTTCTTTTCTATCTTCTCATTGTTTGAAAATTTTATACTCCCAATAAACACCACTTATGATTTTTTGAAGTCCTTTGACCATTCCCTCTTCCTTTTATCAAAGTGCTACATTGTAAGTATTAATCAACACTTATTTTCTTACTATCTATCTTAATCAATTATTTCTCAAATTTTTTATGAACCCTAAAATGCAACAATCACTTAAATCAACTAACTAGATATGTAGGATAACTACAATTGGCTTTTAATATGGGTCGAGATTAAGAAAAAAATCCATGCACATTTTAAATCAATCTGAGCCAAAATGTTAATACCAGTAAAAACTTATAAATTTCTTAAATAAAATTTTCTAAAACCCTTTATATTTTCTGTTATCAATAGGTGTATCATGCCAAGCTCACGAGATGTTGATCATCACGACACCGCACACTACATCCCCATGTATCATCGTACCGGAGGTTTTACCGTTCATGAAAGGGAGATTTACAAATCCCTTGTGAATCGTCTTTTTCGTGAAGGTAGAATCGTACTTCCCAACTTTCTAGAAAGAAAACCAAATCTTCGCACCACTTTTGCGGCTATTGGTTTTGATTTTCTTCTCGACATTAACGAACAAATTTGCCTTATATTCGTCTTACAATTTTACAAAAGTTTCTGGCTCATTCGAAACCTAAATGGAACTCTTTGCATTGGTTTTGTCATAGACAATGTAGAAACCATCCTCACCCTCGAGAACTTTGGCTGAATACTTAGGATTCCTTATGAGGGAGTGTGTCTATACTCTTCCGAATGGTCTATCTCATCTCTCCAAAGAAGTTCTAATCCCCATCCCAATCTCTATCCTCCTCCTCACGAGGATCCATCATTAGTTCGTGATGCCTTGATTCATCCAAGAACCGAGCCAAAAACTCGCACCATCAAAAGTGATAGCGTAACTCTTAAACCTTTTCAAATGATCAACAACGAGCTTAGGGAAAACTTCAAAAAATAGGAGATTATCCTTAGTGATAATGCCATTAGCCTTACCTGTCACAAAGTTCATCCCAACGTCTCCCTATGTTACATGCTCTATTGTCTCGCCAACGGCAAACCTTTCAATCTTGCCTATTTTATCGCTCATCGAATGGTAAGTGTGACTCAAAGCTCACAAATGACTCTTCCCTATGTCATGCTTCTCACAAGACTCTTTAAGCATGTCTAAACCAATCACCCTTATCCATTTCCCAGGGAATTCTATCTTGTTGATCATGTGATGATTCCCCTCTCAAGCAAAAGAGTATATCGTTTCAAAAATAAAGGTAAGAGACCACGTCTTCCAACTCTAACTTCTTCTAACTCTTCCGGGTCTTCCCAATCACCTCCAAATCAAGGAACTAGTACCAATCTAAGTCGTGATCCCATTGACAACTACACTCTTGACCCTATTGTCTACATGAACCAACTCCTGCAAATTGAAGGAGGAGAATCCTCGGAATTCAAGCAAACCAAGGGGTTGTTCAAGTGTCTCTTCCATTTCCTCTACAAGAAAAAGTAAGGAGTGATGTCTGGAAAACATTTTATGATTTGGTATGTTCCTAAAACTACTTTGGATTATGTATGATTTGGTACAATGCTTTGAAGTATTATGTTTGGATCATTTCCGTCCTTATTAGTATTAAGAGGACGTTTAGATATTTTCATATGTAATAACATATGATTATCTTTGGATATCCTTTGCATCATTCTACCTCTATTATGGTTTCTACATGTGTTTGTATGTGCAAATATGCTATGAAATGGCTTGAGCAAAATCTTAGTTTTTGTTTAAAGGGCGTTTGGCTAGCTCTCATTTCTAGGTCTAGCAAAATAGGAATAGGCTTAACTCTCCCTAATCATGCTTAAAATTGAGAACATTAGCTTCCTGCATATTCACTCTAGTGTCTAGATTAAGAGTACCAAAGCTTGGCAAATATAGTTGATATGTGCTTAATTACACATATCTTTTACCTTCAAAATCGAGCTTAAATGACCAAAAACAGACAAAAACTGCCAAATATATGTTTGTTTTGCATTTGTATTGTGCAGGAAGTGGATATCAACAAAAAGACAGAAAACCAAGCCAAAATGACAAAACTGAGCATGGAATGGAAAAGACTGTGCAAAATCAAGGCCAAAGTCCAAAAATGTCAAAGTCAGAGTCAATACTGAAGAATCAGCAGTCAAACCAGAGCCGGAACTGAAGAATACTATTAAATGCAATCTTAGACTCCATCTGAGGGCCGGGAAAGCCCAATAGTATAACTTAGAAACTGTGAAGACCAAATGGGCCCTCAATCAATTACAACAGCCCATTTGTGTGCAATTGAACAAAGATCAGTGAAGAGCTTTGAAGGGCCCAAACCTATCCATTTAGCAGCGCTATCTTCAGCCATTGTACACACAAAACCCACTCCATAACCTTATTGGGCCCAAACCCAAACCCAGTGGGCCCAATACAAGCCCACATATCTTATTGGGCCCAACACCAAAGCCAATGGGCCCAATACACAAACCCAAGCCCAAAAGCAAAACAAAAGCCCATCAATCCTTTTTTATAAAACATAAGGACCAAAAATGTCAATTTTAAACTTGTTTTATTAAAGAAAAATGAAAAAATAAAGTAAAGGGCTAAAACTGCCAAATGGCATTTCTTTTGTTAGTTATAAACAGCAGGGACCAAATTTGCAAATACCTTAAACCTTCTTTTATTCTTTAGTTATAAAAACAACAAGGGCTAATTGTGTCACTTTCCAAACCCTTTTTATAACTAAAAACCCGGCCAAATAAAATGAAAAGAGAAGAGAGTTGAGGGACTTAAATTGCATCATCTCCAAACTTGTCTTTTAAACCTGCGTACCAAGAACTGTACCCTCCCATGTACCCGCCAAAACTTTACCACCCCCTTTCCCACGGTTTTTCTACCCAAACCACCTCCCAAGTACTCCACAGCTCACTCTCACCACTTCCCACCTCCCTAGTGCCCCTATAACTCTTTCTCAGCCAAAATCACACAACCCAAAGTTCCCATCCATGGCTGAGAATGGTGCAAAGCAATCCAAGGGCTAGGAATGGATGAGGGCCTTTCTACACTCGCAACAAACACAGCCCAAGGGCTTTGAGCCTCTATAAAAGAAGAGAGACCAAGCCGAGACTCCACACCATTTTTATGTTTTTTTTAGCTTATTTTTATTTCCAAGTCTTTCTTTTAATGATTTAAGTGTACTAAGTTGTTTTTAAAGCTTTATTTTGTAATCTTTTTGTCAAGTTTTTAAATCACAGTTAAGAATTTTATTATGAACATTGCGACATTCTCTTCAAAATTCAAACATCATTTAAGTGTTTAAATCAGTTTAACTTGCTAAAACATGTGTTAGAAATGATTAAAGTTCACTTGTAATCATTTTCTTACTTTCCCTTTCACTAAAAATCAGTTAAAACGTTTATTTTTTAAAATTAAGAGGGTTTTTTGGTTTGACCCAAAATGGGTCATAAGGGGTTTTATGGGTCAAGCTTCACTCAGCCAACTTGGCTGATGTGTGAGGTTTATTAAGACTCTTAATCACCATTGTTAGTTTAGAACAAGTTCTATGTCCCTTTTATATTTCTGACAAATTTTGAATAAGTAAATTGGCTGAAGTGCTCAAGCTGCAATATAGCACTTAAGCACCTATTTGGTTGCTTGTTTTGTTGTTTCTAGCTACAAAAAACCCACCCCTTATGTCCTGTCCAATTAACCATAAGCCCAGTCAAGTGTATTTAGCATCATTATTTTGAAACACCAACTTTAAGCCCAAAGACCAGCAGCTTATAGTGCTTGTATCAACCCTCAATTAATCTGGAATAACAGCCCATATGTTGAGTAGACCTACCCATCACTTCAAATCTTCGTCATTGATGAATTACGGTCATTTTCTGGAGGATTATCAGAGCTCTATTAAAGACTTTAGATTGGAATTTAAGTCTAACAAAAACAGAATCCCATTAATGCTCCCACTGTTGACCTCACTCCAGAGTTGCAACGAATTCCCCTATTTCATTTGCCCCACGTTTTATTCTATCGTGGATAGGATAGAGATTATAACCTTAGGATCTTTTTTTGCTTTTCTTTGTGCTTCTAGGTAGTTTCTTTAATTCCCCACAATCTTGTAGCTTAACTCCCTCTATATAATCTTAGGTTAGCTTATTTAGGGCTTATTGTCCACTTTTTTCTGTTTTCTTTCTAAAACTGTCTCATAAGCTCAAATCACTTCCAGCTTATTTTAGGGCTTTTTCTAGATAACTTAGCTTAAACTTAGGACTCCCCTTAGCCTTATTAACTGTCCCCCATAATTGTAGCTTATTTTGCAGCTTAAAAAACCTAAAAGAAAGAAAAATAAGCTAAAAAGCTTATTTAGCCTTTGCAGCCCCAAAAGCTTATTTTTCTGGCTTATTCATTGAGAAGCTTTTGTGCCTCTTATTAAAAATGATGTCCTTAAGCCCCTCTATAACTTTCCTTTTTTGAGATTTGGCAAATAAGCTGTTAGGACTTAACTTGTAATCGGGGTCCACCTCAGGGATCAATTGTGTAACTTTCTCTTTTCTAGTTAACACTGTTACTCCCCCTTGTCAGTTTGCTGTTACCCCGTTTGTCCTTGTTGCTTTTCACTGTTAGTCCTTTAGTTATAACTTCAGTTAGTTCATTTAAATTAAATAATTAAATTAGGTTAAAAATTAATTAGTTTAATTACTTTAATTTAAAACAGTAAAATTTGGGCATTTTTACATTTTTAGAATTGTTAACTTTTTCTTTATTTAATTTGATTTTTTTCAGATTTTTTTTAGTTATATTTTCTGACTTTTTATATTTAATTAGTTTTAATTAGTTTTTAATCTTAGAAAATTCATAAAAAATCCAAAAATTAATAAAAAAATATTTTTCTTTTTTATAAAATTTTCTTTTGTCATTTAGTGTCTAGGAAAAATATAAAATTTAGTGTAGGCTTAATTTTTCTTAAATTTCAGTTTTAGACCCGTTTTTACCGGGTGCGTTTTACCGTTTCTTTTCGTTTAGCATTCAAACGACCTCCGTTTTAGTTCTAGTTTTCTTTATTTTTCAAGTTAAGTTAATTAGAATTTAATTTTGATTTTTAATTTAATTTAGCATTTATTTTCTTAATTTTTAGTATTTAGGGTTCCCGATACCTTATTCTGTTCCCCGTATTTAATTTAGATTTAATTTTAGGATTTCCTTATAACTAATTTTGTTTCCCGTAGTTTTTAAGATCCCTATTTCCTATATTTGTTTCCCGTAGATTAAATTAGATTTTATTTAATTAATTTTAGTTGTAATTATATCAGTGTTCATATCATATATTCTCCATCAGTCAATTTCTCTTCAAACCAGGATAATTTTCAATTGCAGCCTCGTTGGGACATACGACCCGGGAATATCTCTTCCGGAATCTTTTTATCATTGATTCTCATGTATACTATTTGACGAATCAGTCAACCAAACCAACCACCACAGCCACATCCAATAACATCAAATCCAACAATTCCTAACCTATCTCCTTCTCCACAATCAATCAAGACTCGAATCTAAATGAAACTAAGATCTCAGATTAAGTTTTCGTGTGCTCATAATTAATTCATGAACCTCAAAGAGATCAAGAACACGAAAAATAAACCTCATCATAGATCTGTGTTGAGCCTAACTCAGTTGATATACGAATTTAAAAGAGTGAGACATAACAAATCTGTTAGTCTCATTCTTTGTTTCGTTTTAAGAAACATAAAACAAGGACCTACCCGAGACCATGTAAATGATCTTGAACCCGCTTCAAGTGAAAAAATTAAAAAGGGTGTTTGTGAAATTCGTGTGTTCACTGAATCAAACCAAAGGTCGAACTGAGTCGGTCCAGATAAAGGGATTAATATGCTTGAAGTGGATTTGTTTGCTTTTGGAAGAAAAGAGAGATGGAGGCGATGGTATAATTGTATAGGGTTAAGTATGAGATAAATTAGGGTGTGTTGTCTTTATATCCCTAATAATATAACTGGACCGGGTATGATTAATTCTTTTGGGCCTTGTATACTATTCTTACCGGCTATTACAAAAGTAGTCCGAGATTTAAAAAGTAAAATGGGCTGGTAAGATTATATCATCCGGGTGATGCAAAGAGAGTGGGCCGAATGTTGGTGGTATTGGATTTGTACGGATACGATGATTGAGCCGAGGACTATAATGCTTTCACGTCAAGTTGGACTAGACAATGTTTTCTCGTTGACGACAATTCAAAAATAACATTTGTCATGTTTAACGACATTCTTGAACAACAACACAACAAACACGATACATAACACTAAAAACGATCCGAATAAGATTCACTTAAACGTCAAAACGGCTATAGAATTTGGACCTTAATGTCAAGTGATCATGAAGTTTATTTGGTATCCCTTATTTGAGTTTGAAGTGGGTTTCACGGAGGCGTATCTACTGTATTTCATCACGAGACTTCCTTCTACTTTTACCCCCCATTCTCTTCAAACCCAATCTATGTTTGCCGATTTGCTTGAACGTTATATACAGTTATTGTTGGACTTGGATTATCTAGTTATACCCGATGTATGGAGTTACATTGTAGTACTCAGGGGTTTATAGCTATCACTTAAAGGAGTAATTGTAGTGCTCAGAGTCCAGTAGATGCGATGTGGATAGTCTTCAAGAGGTGTGGTTACTTACTTTTGCTCTTAGTTGAGTGTATGGGTACTTAGAAGCTTTCTTCTGCACGTTCTTCAATCAACAACAGTGCAAGCTTAAGTAAACAAATTTGGGGAATTTACTTCATTTTAAGTCTTGGTATATCGGGTTTTACTTCACCAAGTGGTCACTAGCATAGCCGACCAGAATCGAGGTTGGTTAATGTTAGCCATAGAGTAATAAAAGGTTGAGATGTGATCAAGCAACTCTCACGGGACATTTGAAAGCTACTGAATGTTCAATGATACTTCATAGTTCTAGGCAAAATCTTTCAAAGTTCTTAATGTCTTTCATAACTTTTCAAGATTGTCGCTTATGACTAAGCTAACCAACTTATCTTCAAATTTCGTGTATTATGGTCGTCCACGTCAATGCTGCTTCCGAGAGTTCGAAACCATCCTGGGGGAATACGTGTCCTTTGATACTTTGATGCTTATCAGGTCAACTTCCAGGGGGAAGGAGTTTATCTTACTTCACTTAGTATGGTTTGTGAAGTATTCTTCAATGCGTGAGAAGAAACTGTTGTTGATCTCTTGCATGTTCCCCCAAAACGGATTAATTTAACCCACGACCGAATGTCACGATACAGTATAGAAGCTAGTATTAGATGGAGTGGTTAAACTGTTTTTCTACTACACTACCGCTGTGCACTTTAAAAGTCAATGTTTAGAAGAATCGTTACAAGCAACTCAAGTTTCAAGGAATATGCTCAAGATTTTCTTTATCGGATGTTGGTTTGGGGGGAAGCTGTTGATGATTCAGAAACTTCGCCAAAAAGCGAGTCTGATGAAAGAAATCTTTTAAGGACATGCTGCATGAATTAGGGGGAGTTAATCCAACTCATGTATACTACAATGGTTCCAGAATAAGTCCGACAAAGAAGATCCAAAGTGGAGTACAAGTAACAACGACTATAGAGACAAAGACGTCATCTTTAGCATGGGAAGGCTTGGATGTCACTTTTATTTTGTTGTATTTGTACTTGATAGGAAAAACATTGTAAGTTAATTCTGTATGCCACATATTGGGGAAGATTGTTTTAGCGTTAAGTATGTCGGCTTAATACGGAATTACAATAGTTTATATTAGCGGACACGCAGGGACTAAAGGACACGCAGGGACTAAAAATGTCAAGTGTAGTAAGTAGATCGTGTCCAGTGCTATATATATCCCCTCCATACTTCCATGAAGGGGTGAGGATTCATAATTTTGTAATAAGGTGTGTGTGTTTCTCTCTAGAAAACACACATCTTCCCTTTTCTCTCACTAATAATATGGCTTTCTATTTGTTTAATCCTCCCTGACCTCCGGATCATTCTTGTTAGCTTGTGAATCTTATGGATAACAATTGACTACTGTGGGTTCATTGACAACTGGTTCAGGCATAGATTTAAGTGTTTCTTTACTAGAATTGGATTTACAAGGATTAAAGTTACTGCTCCTAGCATCAGATTCACAAGGTTTAGATTGCTTTGGCCCATATGTAATTTAAGACTCATCAATTCCAACATCGGGTCCACCTATCATTGGAGGAGGAACTGCATGCATCCCCTCTTCATATCTATCATTTACAGGACTATCTTCTATATCATTAGACCTACTGTAAAATACACTTTCAAAAACTTCATTTTCATAACTTAAGACGCCTTTATTCATTTGATTTCCATACCCAAGCCCAGCTTTGTCCCTAGCACTCATCTGACTAGTTAGCAAAATATAAGATTTTTAGAAGAGTTATGTCATTTTTCTACTTTAGCTTTCAATTCTTCTTTTTCTTTTTCAGGTTCTGCCAATAGTTTCTTATGATATGTGAGCACATCAGTTTTATCATCTAAATTAATTTTCATAAACCTAATCTTTTCCTCATACCAAAGTTGATTTTGTTGATGAGCAACTAATTATGCTTCTACTTTCTTTAAAGCTTGAGTATATGCCTGAATTTCTATACTGGCATCACCAAGTTATTCCCTCTATTCATCATATAATTTTTTAAGTTTAGCATAAGATTCTTTACACTCTATTGAATAAGAAGTTACCTCAGTGCCTGAGCCTGAATTGTTGTAAGCCATCAAAGCATAGTTATCTTGCTCATCTTCTGAGTGACTGGTCTAATCAACACCTTCTCCATCAAGAGTTACCAAAGCTTTAGGTTCCTCCTGTTTTCCAGGTCTCCTTCCACTGTCTTTAGCTTTGTACCCAGTATATCCAGCATCTCTCCTCCTACTATCTTGATTCCCCTTAGATCTGCATTCTCTAGCAAAATGCCATGTCTTGTGACAATTATAGGACTCAACTTTGGCCTTATCAAATCCAACTAGTTCCTTGGCATCAAACTACCGCTTTCTTCCTGTCTTTTTGTAGAACTTCTTCAGTCTCATGGAGATCATGGCCACTTGCCATTTTAAATCCATTTCTTCTAAATCGAACTCACCAAGTTGTTCCAAATCCTCATGATCTAATTATGGACCACTAGATTGATTAGCAAAGAAGGAGTACATGAGTTCATCAGTGTATGAAGAAGAGCCTTACCTTTGGGGGTAATGGCCAGAAGAGCTAGACGCACCATAAGCAGTACTAACTTCATTAGTACTGCTAGTGTTCTAAAAAACAAATGCCATATTCTACGTGCTAGAAGATGATGCAGTAGAGCCTTTAACATCAGGTTCAAAAACTCTAAGATTATTATACAGATCATCAAAACTGAGACTGTCTACTCCTGGTTTGGTCCTCATGATTAAGGAAATTTAAGACCAGGCAGAAGGTAGAGACCGAAGGAACTTCTGATTTGCATCTTCAGTGGAGACTCCTACACCATGAATCTCTAGTTGACTCAAAAGACTCTGAAACCTATCATAGCCTTTATGCAACCCTTCTGAGTTTGATACAGAGAAGCCTTCAAACTGTTGCTTTAGAATATACTTTTGCATCTTCTTTGATTCATCATTGCCACCAAATCTAGATTTGATAGCTTCCCACATCTCTTTTGCATCAGTCATTTTGTGAAATTTAGCAAGATGATCTTCTGGTAAAGCCATAAGTAAGGTAGTCCTTGCTTTTCTTTCCCTTTCTCTGGCTAAAATTTCTTCTGCAGTCTTGGGAGGCAAAACCTTTATTACACCATTTGTATTAGTTGAGACACTCATAGGACCATTTCCTCTTTGAATGACTTCCCAGATAGGATAATCTATATAAGCCAAATAATGTTCCATTTTCATAGCCCATATATCATATTCTCCCTTTTTAAGAATAGGGAGTTTGATGGTTGAGACAGTGTGAGGGGCTTGTTGTGTTGGTGTTTGTGTTTGTGGTGGTGGTGGTGGTGGATTATCATCATTTGATCCAGCCATTTAATATATTTGTAAGGTAGAGGTTTATAACTAGAGGGTTTTAGTTCTTCTTACTCAGAGTTTCTCTATAAGCTCTGATACCACTTGTAGATCCTAATTCAATATAGATCTTTCTAGCCTGTTAAGGGTTGTAACCAATATGGATAGTTCCACATAAACTACAAGATAAACAATGACTATGAACACTATAATTTATGCAGAAACTAAGTTATAATGCTAAGAAGAATAATGAATATTAAAATGATTACAGATTACTAACTGTGAGATTGAGAGATGTGATGAGAGAGATATCTTCTCTAATGCCGTAGGGTTCCTTTTATACACCAAGGATAAACCCTAACAGACTTACAAAACGCGTAGAAGATAATACATATCTTTTCCTATAATATCTCATACATATCTCTTAAACGGTACTAACTATTAAATGGTACAAACTATTTTGTACTGATGGTACAAACTAATACTAACAGTACTAACTATAACTGTCGGTACTTTCTACTACAACTAGGGGTACTAAGTCAGGAAAGCATAATTCCCACCAGTCACCACCCTTGAAATTCATGATGGTGTGGGGTGATGAGAGAATTGTTGTGGAGGTGTGTGTAAACCGAGAGAAATCCTTCTCTATTTATAGGCTGATTTCGGGTAGAAGAGTGGCGCACTTCAGAAAAAGTGTGATGCACTTAGGGAGTTAATGCACTCAGCATTTATTGGGACTTAACTGTTTCTTTGGGAAGTTTGAACGAAAGTGCGGCGCACTTACAATATTGTGCGGCGGTTTTGGAAACTTGATCAGAAGTGCGGCGCACAAGAGAAAAGTGCGCCGTACTTTGGCATTTTCTTCTTGAGATTTGTATGTGATGATATATGATGAGATGATTTCGTCCAAGGCATCATAGGGAGGTATTTATAGGCTAGAGATAACTTGGGGACCAAGTTGGAGATGTATGTGGATGGATTTTGGACCAGATTCGTGAATTAAATGAATCTTCATAAAGTATGTTGTACTCATTTGTAAAACCGGCTGTTTTGGTAATATCTCAGCAGTTGGCCTTTTTCATGGTTGTAGATAATTGAATTCTCTTTCCGTGGCCGCTTGAATCAACTCAATCCGAGTTCGTATGCTCCAGTTATGGCCAAAACAGTGGACAGGTGTCGGGAGATCTTTATCTTGAGTTTATTTCTTCGTTTAAGCTTCTTATCTTCGTGTATTCTTTCGTTTTCTTCCACGACACATACCTAGAACATATAATAGCAAATATACTTGATTAAGTACCGAAAGTTCACGAGAAATGATCAAATAAATGCAAATAACGCCGCCGAAAACATGTATAATTTAGGCGTTATCAAATCCCTCCACACTTAGCTATTGCTTGCCCTCAAGCAATTAAAGCGAAGGTGCTAGTCAAATGATCGGTTACTTTCGAGCGAGGAATCAGGTCGATAGGCCTACGTAGTAGTGTGGGCATCACGGGGCCTCTAGTAGGTAGCTAGCCTTAGTAGTAGGTCTTAGGTTTTGATTGATTGATCTAGGTTTTTAGTGTTGTTTTGATTGCATTTTTTAGAAGAAAAAGAAAAACAACGTTGAAGCAACTTATTACCTTGATGTGTTTTGTTTGTTGAATGACTAAATAGAGTATGTTGAATGACTTATTACATCGAGTACATTATTGGTCATGGTTTTTTGAATGTGGGAAGCAGCTTAAGGAAGGCTGTGTGTGTCGTGTAAAAATATGTGGATCTTGGTTTAACCTATTGTAGCTTGTAAAAGAAAAAAAATATCTAATTACTATTTTAAGCATCATTTCCAAATCTTGTTAAAAATATATTTTTTCATTTTAAACTCTATTCAATTTTCAAATTGGGGAGTGATTTATCACGGAACATATTTTATATAGATTTCTAATAATTTGCAAGCTTTTATTAGTTTTATTATTATATTTAA
>BQNB010169719.1:0-10083 GCA_026074375.1 Tanacetum coccineum | reverse complement strand
AAAAAAACCCTGAAACGTAAAAAAAATTATTCGAGAAAAAATTAGCCCCGCCGCAACGCGCGGGTTCTTTTGCTTGTTACAATCATGCCCAGCAACATGATACGAACCTCATATCATGTAAATGAAATGTACAGTAATATATAAAAAGTATCAAACATTTTTATCATTGACCAATGTGGGATTATAGATCAATACAACTATTCGGTAAAACAAACGTTAAGCTCATGTCATTAACTTGGTTGAAACAATAAATATGAACAAGCATCATCATATATCTCAAATAAATATAATGGTGATTTTTAATTCATCAATAAAATATTACAAAGATTTGTAGATGAGGTTTTTCTATACAGTTTGTTAACCAAGCTTTAAGTATTCAAATTAAATGACGTACTTATGTGAGTTGTGGATTTAATATGTCTAGCTATATTGTTTTAACATTAAAAAATGAAAACATGATATGTTTGCATTCTAATACAGAACAAGCAAGATTACCCGCGCGTTGCTGTGGGCGTTAATTTTTTGCGCGTTGTTGCGGGGCATTATTCTTTTTTTTCCGGGTTTATTTTTTCGGGCTCATGTTTAATAGTTTGTTTTCTTTTTCTCATATTAAATGGCAATCGCGTATTAAGTACTTTTGTAAAAAAATTTCTTATTTTGTGTCGAGTAGGTTTTTTTATGTTGCATACGTTTTTTTTTCTTTCCTATTTTGTGTCGAGTAATTTTTTATATGGGCGTATGTGTTTGGCCTCATGTCGCGGATATTTTTTTATCTGAATAAATCAATACTTTTGTAATTTTTTTGTGGGGTGTTATTTTTATTTATTTATTTTGTGAGGATTTATTTTTTCGGTCTCATGTTTAGTAGTTTTTTTTATATAGGCGTATGTGTTAAGCCTCATGTCGCGGATATTTTTTGATCTAAATAAATCAGTGTTTTTGTAAAAAAAAAAAAATCTATTTTGTGTCGAGCAAATTTTTTTTATAAAGGAGAGGGGGGGGTGGGTTTATAAAGTTTTTTTTTTTTGCCGATGAACAGTAACACCGCGGGCCGATAGGCTACAATGTTCATCGATGAACAGTAGCCGAACACTGTTCATCGATGAACAGTGATTTGGGCACATTTCAAATGATTATATATATAATGTGTTTAGTTTGTCACTTTATATTTACTTTCTCAAATCAAAATTTGATATCATATATATAGTTGGTACACTATATTTAGGTACAAAAAATCAATTTCGGTTAGTGTCCAATGGGGACGATATTAATGAACTCCATGTACTTCATTAATGACTAGTGAGCTTAAAGTAATCTATTATTAGGTTCTGGATCAGTTTGCAGCATTGAAGAGCTCACATGCATGGAACTACCCAATCCTTAATAAACAAGACAAATTAAACACTATTTAAAGTAAAAAATAAATGAAGCTTCATTAATTTTATGTTATCCTTGGTTATACGTAATTTATAAACGATATAAATTACGAGAAATACTATGAACACATATAACTTTTACAAAAGGTTTTCACACGATTATGTGTAAGTAAATAATTTGTTATAAAAAAAAGTCTTGATGAAGAAAGAAATAATACAAATTGTCCGAGTGACAATGCTATGTGAAATTATTTTTGTAAAAACTATGTGTTACTAGTGAGTAGTGAACCTCAGATATTTATACCAAATGAAAAATATGACCTGCTACATGTATATAAGATGTTTTCTGTCAAATATTTTATGTAAATCGTTTGTCATCTTTTCCACATAAATTACATATTCAAAAATTCAAATCTACAACAATCTGGTAAATACATAATGGTATATTTTTCAATTAGTATGGAAGCAAATTGAACTAAAACTTACGCATAAATTCTTGAATACTCGGCTTTCGACATGCTATCTTGATCTAGATTGGTGCATCGTCTTGCAACCGTATTGTAAACTGAAACTAACCACTTCTCGAGAGAGACTCGAGAACCCATGCTTTGCCACCAGAGCTACTACCACCACTCTCTCTATCCTTAGGACCATCTGCATGGATGTTATTAGTTGTTTGGCTCTCTTTGTTAATGATAGAAGATATTGCAGCCGCAACAGCAACCCTAAAATTAGGATGTGAAGCAATGGCAGTCATGTTCTCAGCCAAAATTGACTTATTGTTATTATTATGGTTGATATCCTCTCCACCTTCCCACACTCCACTGGTCCCATCAACTTGCCTTGGTCTTAAAAATTGGCTTCCATTAGCAACCTTGTTATGCATCCAAGGAAACCCTAAATGAGGCGCGTGGCTAGAATTTGGGATTTGGTGGGGATTTATTGGATTGTTTGTGAGATCAAAGACAATTCCTTTGGAGGGGTCATTAGGATTCATTGTTCTAACATGTGTTGATGAATATGGAGAAAAATTAGGGTTCATAAGGTTTGAGGACATGTGATAATTTGTGAAAGGCGATTGGTTGATGACTCCTGATTCGGATGAAAGATGATTGCTGGAATCTACTAACATATAAGATGCTGCAGCCGCAGATGTTGTTGAAGCCATTGCAGTGGCACCAACTGGTAGTGGATGGTTGTGATTCCCTTCATACGTTGTGATTAATATCGACATATCTTCTAAACATCTTTGCACCTATATATAGAAACATACATCAGATATAACAGATAAATAGTCTCATACATGATTTTTGAACCGAAAGAGTCTTGTACTTAATTTATGGATGTTTCCTCTATACTTTTGTGCACTAAGGATGAAAAAAGTTCATGTTCATGCTTAAAACAAATACCGCAAAAATACACGTGCATGCACGCGCGTACACACACATGACGAAGGTTTTTAAAACGAACCTGTTTCCTAACTGGACAACCAGGAGCAACTGTACAACGATAATATGCTCGTGGGCACGGATTTCCCTTGGCGATCTTCTGTCCGTACTTTCTCCATTGACATCCATCATTCATCTATAGAGAATGGATGTAAAATTGCAGTAAGAAAAAAATTACTGACTTTAAAATGCAAAGCTAAGTATTTTACTTATAAACATGTTAAGAAGACCACACTAAAGATACAAAAAAAAAAAGCTATTAGAAAAACCATTAATATCTAATGTAAGAAGTAGCACTAAATTTAATTTTTATTTTATGTTAAAAAATTTATATTCTTTCTAAAACTAAGGTTTTTTTTTAGGGATAATTACTTGAAAATGTATCATACTTGTCACTTTTTGTTATTGTGTGTATTGAACTTTTTTTTCTTATTGTATGTACTGAACTTTCAAATTTCGACCCTTGTGTGTATTTTGTCACTATTCTAGCCATGTAAAATGACAATTTTACCTTTCGAATTTTGAAAAAAGTAAGGGTAAAATGGTCAAAAATACACACAAAGGTCGAAATTTGAATGTTCGATACACACAATAAAAAAAAAGTTCAGTACACACAATAACAAAAAGTGACAAGTCTAATGCATTTTCAAGTAATTAGCCTTTTTTTGTAATATAAAGATACAAAAAAAAAAAAAGCTATTAGAAAAACCATTAATATCTAATGTAAGAAGTAGCACTAAATTTAATTTTTATTTTATGTTAAAAAATTTATATTCTTTCTAAAACTAAGGTTTTTTTTGTAATATAACAAGAACGTTACTTAAATTGGAACTATACAGTAAAATTAATATCAAGTAACATGTGACTTAAACTTACTGTGGCAGCTTCACATCTTGCCCTTACTGAAACTCTAGCCTTTCTGTTTGGCAACGAAGCAATCGGATTGTTAGTAAAATTATTAGCTTTAATATCACCACTGAAATTTCCCGGGTTAATCAGATTGCTTTGTTGCATAGGCATAAACCTTGTTACACTCTCATGATTTCCTTCTTGATGGTCTCTTACATGTTGAGACGTTGTAGTATTGCTTTGAATCCTCAACGACAAACCTAAATCTTCGTTTTCACTTTCTTCTAATGGCGACGATCTTGGACTAATTTTCTTGGTTTCTTGATTTCCATCATGCCCGTTAAGAGACAGAAAGGATTTTGGATCCTGCAACTATAATTTAAACACTATATTATAATGAAAACACGAATTGTCTACATGTCATTTGATGAATTAATTTTAAATTTATTAACATACCTTGATTCCATTAGATGATTGTTGAATGATCGAAAATTTCATTTGTAGATCGTAGTAATCTTTCATGGTTTGCTCTACTACTTGCCTCAACACCTTGTTCTCTTCTTTAATTCGATTCATTTCCGTTTGTAACATCGATAACTTGCATAATAATAAACAAACTATTTTCATCAATACAATGATCAGTATAAAATACTAACACACTTTTGAAAAAACTATACCGACAAGAACTTGATTATCATCCTACCAACCATAAGTTTTCTAGTAGAAAACACTTTGGCTAGAAAATTTAGGGTTTTGAATAGGTGTACCTTTTCTTGATGGTGATGATCAAAGTCTTGTCTTTCTGATGCTTCAGTTGGGGTGGTAGGAGTTTCTACATCATTTTCTGATTCTTGTACTTCAAGCTCATGAGGTGATTCTACCTTTTTATCATGATCATCATCATGATGATCAGACTGTGAAGAATCATTAGCATCAGGTTCTTGATCCTGAGCATCAAGTTTGAGAGTCAAGTCCATCTCCATTTGTGTATTGTCTTCTTTTCTTGCCATACTTGCATCAATGGAAACTTGGTGTTCTCTCTCTCTCTAGAATATATAGAATGGTGCTTTTGAGACACCAAAGTCAATACCCCCGTCTCAAGGGAGGTCTGCTTAGACACACAAGGACGCATCTAAGTTTTGACTTTAATTAGCTCCTATATATAATTTTCACAAAATATTTTACTTTCTATGTATGTCTTCAATTCTTACTTATATAATATTGTTATGACCTTGAAATAGCAAGAACTTTAACGTGTTATAGTTTATAAAATACAATTTGATTTTTTTATAATCATAAATAGTATGATTTCAATAGGTTATTTTATTCTGTAAATCATTTACATTGTAATTGCATTGCTAACTATTGTTATGCAATAAAAGTTGATAAAATGATATAGTAATTATGTAACTTGAAATATTAATATCGAACTATTGACATTCAAGGAATATAATCATTAGTACATACGTATCATACTGTGCAGAAACAGTCTTGATTAATAATATTTAAACTAGAAGTAACATTTTTAGTTTGGTAGTCTTATAGAAAACTTCTTTGAGCCAGTAAATTTGTCAACTATGGCTCAAAATTGGTGAATCTAAAACAAGTTTGTAAATTTATTCTTTGAAGTTTTTAATGTTATGTCCGAGCGCTTTAAGCAAGAAATACAGTATTGGTATGATAATTCACGAACTGTAGATCCTGAATATATCGTTTTTAACGAAACAAGTCTAAAAAACCTACACCAACAGATTTTAGGCAATATAATTCAAGCTATTGTTATAGTTCGTTTTAAATCTATTTCTAAAGAAGCACTCAAAAATTACAAAATAAATTCCGAAAAACAAAAAAACTTGAGTATTAAGTCCAAAATTGTCCAAGAAAGCTTGAATCTTGTGAGTAATTACTAAGAAGAACAACACAGAGTGTACACCAGAAAACCGCGCAAACATTAATCCCACAAAACCATTCTATATAGGCCCCAGACTAAACAGTTTGTGGTTATCCCTCAAGTGAAAAATAAAATATTCAGCGAGGATATGGTTGTAGTATTACAACTCACAGAGGAACCTCTAACCACCAGCATAGGACAGAATCCGGAGTAATGCTCGTAATACCTAGCAGACCCAGGCCTATGGTCAAAGTAATATCCAGATTGGGAGTCTATAACATCAATAACTTAACAATCAAACCTGGTCTACAAATAAATAAAGTTAGCTTTTGTGGGAAAATCTTTGGAGAAAGTAAGAAAGTTAGGGGTTTTTTCTCAATCCATAAAGAATAATCTGTGTGTGGTGGTATCAGAAAGTAAATGAGATGTCCAGCGTCACAATTGAAATTTAATTGATCAGTCATAATGTAATGTTATTCTACATCTTAGTCGAAAACAAAGGAAAGACTCAAAGGTACTTGCACTAGGTTGGCTTGTCATCGGTGTCCGTTGTTTTACTTTCCGTGTTTGGTGATGGTTTTTCTTACAAAAGGTATTCGAGTGTAGTTGTTAGAACTTAGAAGCACTCTGTCTTTTTTTTTTAACAATGATTGTATTAAAACCAAAAATTATCTAGCAAGGAGCTAGAAGAGAAATTACAAAGGCAAATTAAGCCTAGAGTTCTAACAATTTACTTTACTACCTCAACTCTTAAGCCAAGAAAAAAAACATACGAACATTATCGAAAAGATCACTTCTCCTCATAGGGTGATCATGAAAAGTAACGATATTACGATACCTCCATAACACCCGCAAAGAAGCCACTAAGATGACATACATACGGTCTTTAGATTCTTGAGAAGCTCTCCAATTGTCGAACCACTAAAACCAATCGGAACTAGAGGAGAAGGAGGGCATGTTAGTGTCTGTCCACGTGCGAACAAGACGCCAAATATTAGAAGCTGTGTCACATTCGAAGAAAACATGGACATTAGATTCCGTACCAGCATTGCACGACGGGCAAGCTATAGATGAAATCTCGATCCCTCGCAAAGATAAATTTAAACGAGTCGGAAGTCTATCCAAAATGAGCCGCCAAATGAATACATTTACCTTACGAGGAATAAGCTTAGACCATCTTGAACTAGGAGATAATGAAGGAAGCAAGCATTTGTCAATGTGAGACCTCGTGGCTTGGACAGAGAAACTGTCATTAACTGAAATTTTCCATGACCAAGAATCAGGATGATTGTTAAAAGAAACATGCCCTATCTCTGAAACCATAACATCAAGGGCTGCTACATTTCATCCGCCTATATTTTGCCTGTTCCAACTCCAAACCCATGCGTCATTTGAAAAACGGTCTGCAAGCAAACAATTAGCATTAGAATCTAAGTGATATAATATGTTGTATCTAGAGCATAAAGGCCCGTTTCCATCCCAATTATATTTCCAAAAACGAATGGACATACCATCTCCTACTTTACGACACAAAGAATAAGACAGGATGATATCACGTGTAAGCAAATTAGAATAGGAAGAGATAATAGAAGACCAAATACCATTATTGTTGCAACCTTTCAAGTCAAACCGACTTCATCACCATGGATTGCTTTAATCAAACGAACCCATAAAAGAGTCAGTGTTATGAACAAAACGCCATCGCCATTTTTTAAGGAGAGATAAATTAAAAGCCTTCAGACTCCCGATCTCCAAACCACCTTTATCAAAAGATGCCAAGATATTATCCCATAATATCCACGCCATTTTCTTTTATCTCTGCTGCCTCCCCAAAAGAAAGTAACCCGCATGGATTCTAACACTTTGAGAACATATTCTGGACACTTAAATATCGACATATAATATATGCCAATACTTTCTAATAGAGCTTTTATAAGCGTTAAACGGCCACTAATAGAGAGCAAATTTGCTTTCCACGAAGAGAGTTTGGCACAGAGTCGATCAGTCACGTGATGCCAATTAATGAAGAGATTCAAATTTGAACCTATTGGTAATCCAAGGTAAGAAAACGGGCGGAATACTACCAGAAGAACAACCTGTGTCACGAGCCATATTTTCTGTATCAATCGAGCTCACACCGAGACCATAAACATGAGATTTGGTAATATTAATCTTAATCCCTGAAGCAAGATAAAAAAACAATGTTATCCATGTCTTTATTGTTCTAATCGGATAAAATCACCACATCATCCGCGTAAAAAAGATGCGAAATATTAAGACCCGTATTTTCCACCTTTGTACCGCGAAGAAGGCCAGTAGAAACTGCATCTTTAAAAGCCAAATATAACTCTTCCATAACAATTATGAACAAGAAAGGACTTAGAGGATCACCTTGACGAAGACCATGTTTAATCGAGAATTCACAAGAAGGGATCCCGTTAACCAAAATTGATGCTCGAGCCGAATGAAGACACGTTTGAATCCACCACCTCCATTTACTACCAAACCCGAGATTCATAAGCATATGATTGAGGTATTTTCAACTGATGGTGTTGAAAGCTTTTTAGAAGTCGGCTTTAAACAACATAATCTTTTGTTTTTTCTTTTTGTACCACGACATAATTTCACTAAGCATTAAAGGACCGTCAAGGATTTTTCTACCCGATATAAAAGCCGATTGCTCGTGACTAATCACTTTATTAATAATTTTAGCTAATTGATTAGCCAAAATTTTCGCAATAATTTTGTATTGCATGCCTATCAAAGATATAGGCCGAAAATCTTTAATATTAATTGGATTCGCTACCTTCGGAATAAGAGTGATAAAGGATGAATTGACACCTTTAGGGATTTCAAATGAATCAAAAGCATGTCTCACCGCTTCTACTATATTATCTTTCAAAAAATCCCAGTGCGCCTTAAGAAATAGAAACGAAAACCCATCCGAGCCCAGGGACTTTTGGCTACTGCAGTCCCAAACAGCCATTTTAATTTCATCCACAGTCACGACTTTTTCCAACTTGAAATTGTCATCAGTGTTTAGAGATACATGCGGAATAATAGTAGAGAGGTCTACCAATGAATCTGAAGCCAGGCTTTATAAAAATTATGGAATGCCATTTTAACATGTTGAGGATTGGTGACCCAAATGCCATCTTGCATAATACCTTTCACCATATGTTGATGTCTTTTTTGCTTCAAAATCCCATGAAAGAATTTTGAATTTTCGTCTCATTCAATGTCCCATTTAACTCTTGCTTTTTGGGCCGTATCCATTTCTACCAGCTTTTGGATGTCATCACACTCTTTTATCAAGTTCAAGCGATCTTGTTTCTCTTCCTTTGAAGCTATACCAGAGTCAATCTTTTCGTCGATATCATTAAACCTGAAATGAACTTCATGCATACGAGAGACCTCTTTAGCTTGACAAGTAGGTTCCAAGCCTTGATTTTTTGTTTAATAATTTTCAACTTATCATGAAAAGTCATCCAAGGATTACCTTGCGAACATTCAGAATACGCCTTCACTATACTATCATTGAAACCGTCACATTATAACCATGAGTGAAAGAATTTGAAATGAACCGGTCCATAGTCATCCTTTTCATAATGAAGCAATAACGGGGTATGATCAGACCACCCGCGAGGAAGAGCAGTCACTTTAAAATCGAGAGATGAATCCATGACTGAATGAGATACAAGAAACCGATCAAGTTTGTTCATCTTCGTGCCCGCCTTATTCATCCAAATAAACATACGACCTCCCAGTAGTATATCAAATAAACCTGCAACATCTATAAATGAGTTAAAAATATGAGATTGAGTTCGAAGAAATTCAAAACCATATCTTTCACTCTAATCCTGAGCTTCATTAAAGTCACCAAAAATGACTTATTGCCCACCATGATTTGCTATGAAATGAAGCAGTCGATTCCATAAGGACATTTTCTCGGATGGTTCTTGAGGATCATATATATTTATCATATAGAACACCATATTATAGTGTACCCATTTACCTTGAACTATAATGTACCAAATATCACACCAGATATGGTCTTTAACAAAAGTGTTGAGGTCCTAGACAGAAATCACCCCCCTCCCCCGAATCTTCCACGAGATAAACTACATGCGTAATCAAAAACATAGTTACACTACAAAAAAGGGCTTTTTAGGACGAACTTTTTTGAAACGGTCAAAAAAGAATGCCAAATACGCGTATTTGGCACTGTGTAGATAAACGTACCAAAAAAATATGTATTTGGGACGGATATTAGAAAATCGTTCCAAATACATATGCGTTTAGGACGTTTTGTAGTAATGGTGCCAAGTGCATGTGTATTTGGAACAGTTTCAGTTACCGGTGCCAAATACTTATGTATTTGGGACAGTCAGTAGTTGAAGTGCCAAATACGTATATGTATTTAGAACACTTTTCAGGGCTTGTGCCAAATACTTGTGTATTTGGAACATTTTTCTATCAATTGTTTCGAATGCATATGTATTTGGAACATCTTTTAAAA
>BQNB010169718.1:0-13750 GCA_026074375.1 Tanacetum coccineum | reverse complement strand
AGTACTTTAACATAATGAACAGTACTTTAATATCACTAACAGTACTTTGTTATCTGCCAGCAGTACTTTACAATATTTCCTAACAAAGGTGGTCAGAAGGGCAAGGGCTCAGCTAAAGGAAAAGAAAAGGTTATCAACATGGTGAGATCCCAAGGGTATCGGAAGAGGCCCTACGAGAGGGTGGAGCACTGGATGGATAACGCGATAACATTCCCGTCAGTGCCTCGATATCAATTGATGAATTTCCCCGTGGTAGTAGAGGCCATGATTGAAGGCTTCAGGGTTAGAAGGATACATGTTGATGGTGGTAGCTCTTCAAAGGTTATGTACGAGCATTGCTTCAGAAGTCTTAGCTACCGGACGAGGTCGAGGCTGAGAGAATCTTGAATACCACTGGTGGGATTCTCAAGAGAATTCAGTTACCCCATGGGGGTTATTGATTTGGAAGTCACTATAGGGGAATGCGGGAAAACCCGAACGGTCATAATGGAGTTTGCGGTGGTCAAGAGTCCGTCCCTGTATAATGCTCTACTAGGTAGGACGGGGATGAGGAGCTTAGGAGCTGTAGCCTCCACTATCCACTCAATGATGAAGTTCCCAACTTTGAACGGGATAGCCACTATATCCACCACTAGAGAGACTCTAAGAGAATGTAGACAAATCAAGGAAGCTCAAGACCTAAGTTGACATGCGCGGGTAACAGATCCTACTCTGATACAGACAAGCTCAAAAGTGGCTAACCCTAGACTTTCGTTGGCTCCGGTGGAGACTCGTCCCCAAAGACCAGGAAAGGAACCAATGCAATTGGATGGTACGGAAGGAAGGCGGCAACTTGACAAGGGAAGAAGACTACCTAAGTATAGTGTCGAGGAAAAGATAGTGATAAATGATAACTACCCAGAACAGCTCATCACCATCGGAGGAGGTCTGTCCGCTGAGTGCAGACATGCACTAATACATACCCTCCTAAAGAATGTAGACATCTTTGCATGGACTCCAGCGGACATGACGGGTATCCCTAGGGTTATAACGGAGCATAGCCTAGACACCTACCCCCACAATGAACCAAAGGCACAGAAGAAAAGGAGTCTCGCCCCAGACAGGAGGAAGGTGGTGACTGATGAAGTTAATAAATGGCTCAAGGCCGATATCGTAAGACGGGTGCGATACCTCACGTGGGTTGCTAATCCGGTGCTGGTCAAGAAGGTCAATAGGAGTTGGAGAATGTGCATTGACTTTAAAGATCTGAATAAGGCATGCCCAAATGATCTATACCCTTTGCCAGAGATCGATTAGAAGATTGAGTCGTTGATGGGATTCCAATATAAGTGTTTCTTGGATGCTTATAAGGGATGTCACCAAATACAGATGAAAAAGAAGGATGAAGAGAAGACAGCTTTCCATACAAAAGAGGGAGTCTTCTGTTACACAAAGATGCCTTTTGGTCTCAAGAATGTAGGGGCAACATATCAGAGGTTGGTCGACTATGCCTTCAAGGAGCAGATAGGGGTAAACCTAGAAGCGTATGTGGACGATATGGTGATTAAGAGTTAGACTGAACAAGATATCATAAAAGATATAGAACAAACTTTCTCCACTCTTCGAAGGATAAACATGAAACTTAACCCGAAGAAATGTTCATTCGCTATGGAGGAAGGAAAGTTCTTGGGCTATGTAGTTACTTCGGAGGGCATAAGGGCTAACCCTGAAAAAGCAAAAGATGTCATGGACATGCCGTCACCCAAGACCCTCAAGCAGATGCAGTCTCTAAGTGGGAAGCTAGCAGCCCTAAATCGTTTTTTGCCTAAGTCGGCCAAACGATCCTTACCTTTTTTAGACACATTGAAAAAATGTACTAACAAGAAGGACTTCAAATAGACAGAGGCCGCTGAAGTAGCCTTCCTGGAGATGAAGAAGTTGGTATCTGAGTTGCCAACCCTCATTACCCCCAAGAAGGGCGAGACCCTGATAAGGTACTTGGCCGCAGCAAATGAAACAGTTAGTGCGGTGCTCCTCACAGAAAGGAACGGGAGGCAAATGCTTATACACTATGTCAGTCGATCTTTGCAAAGGGCAGAAACAAACTATGCTCCAATGGAGAAGCTCGCTCTGGCCCTAGTCCACGCGGCTAGGCGGTTAAGGAGGTATTTCTAAGCTTACCCGATTAAGGTCATAACTGACAGCCCGATCGGGCAAGTGCTGAACAATTCGGGAGCGTCAGGAAGGTTAACAAAGTGGGCTGTTGAATTAGGGGCATATGGCATAACGTACATGCCAAGGGTAGCAATAAAGGGCTAGGTCTTAGTAGACTTTCTAGCAGACACTCCAACAGAGATAAGTTCTACAGCAGAGGTGCCTAACAACCCAAGAGTGGAAGACATCCCAGAACCTTCAAACACAAGGGGAGATCTTACTCTTGGCCTGAAGGCATGAAGACTATATACCGATGGAGCTTCAAACAATGAAGGATCTGGAGTTGGCCTCATCCTGATAGCCCCAGACGATGTGGAATACTCTTACGCGCTTTGCTTGAACTTTTCTAACTCCAACAATGATGCTGAGTATGAAGCCCTACTAGCTGGGCTGCGGATAGCCAAGGAGATGCAGGTGAGGGACATACATGCCTTCATGGACTCCAAGCTAGTGGCTAGTCAGGTGAAAGGGTCGTATGAAGCCAATGGTGAAAGATTGATAAAATACCAAGAAAAGGTCTTGGAGCTAGCTGGTGCATTCAACAGGTTTCGAATAACTCATATCCCTAGAGCAGAAAACAGGAAGGCCGATGCTCTTAGCAAGTTGGCAGCATTCTAATTCGACCACCTGTCCAAAGAAGTGCTAGTAGAGGTGCTGAATGAACGCTCCATCGAAGCACAAAAGGTTAACATGGTGGTTGAGGAAGAAGGTCCGACCTGAATGACCCCGAAGACCCTGTTGATGCTAGAACCCTGATGGAAAAAATTGGAAACTATACGATAGAAGATGGAGTCTTGTATAGGAAGTCTTACTTGGTTTCATTGATGAGGTGTGTAGGTCCTTTGCAGGCCAATTATGTTATCAGAGAGGTGCACATGGGCTCATGCGGAATGCACGACGGACCTAGAGTAGTGGCTAAGGCCATGAACCTGGGGCACTTCTGGCCCTCTATGCACAGAGACGCCAGGGAGTTGATCAGAGTATGTAATGACTGCCAAGCACATGCAGCCGTACCCAGACTACCTAAGGCAGACATGATCTCAGTAACATCTGCATGGCTATTTATGAAGTGGGGTATGGATATAGTGGGACCTCTCCCAGAAGGCCCAGGAAGGGTGAAGTATCTAATCATGGCAATCGACTACTTTACTAAATGGATGGAGGCGAAGCCGCTAGCCACCATTACTGGTAAACAGGTGGTGAACTTCGCTTATGATAATATTGTCTACAGGTTTAGGATCCTAGCTACCATTGTCACAGATAACGGAACCCAGTTTGTGAATGACCCTTTCAAGATTAGGTAGAAAAGCTCATGATCAAATTAATTTGTACCTCAGTTTACCATCCCCAAGGGAATGAAGCGGTAGAAAGAGAGCAAATAAAGCCTTTGAAAGGATTAAGACAGACTGGGAGAAGGGGAGGGATCAGCTGGGTCTGAGGAGGTGCCTCAAATGTGTTATGGGCCAACATAATAACCTTGTAGAAGACCTAGCATGGTGAAACACCTTTAGTAAAAACTATGGTACTGAAGTATTGGGGGGGGTTTCATCCCTGCAGAGATCGGATGCCACAATAGAACATTCCAGCAGGTGAACGAAAACAAAAATACAAGATCAGCGAGCTTCGCCTAATACTAAGATATACTTTGCTGGATAGAACGGAGAACAGAGAAATAGAGTCTAATCCAAGGCCAAAACAAAAAAAACCCCCCCCCACCCCCCCGAGGCCACTTGTGTACCAGCATCAGGCTGAGAAGTATTACACTCAAAAGAAGTGGACATGTGCTAGTCCAAGGTAGGAGAGTTTGCTTGTGTCAGCGCTAGATATATGATAGCACAGTGTCAAGGGCTTGCTAACTACAGGCGAGCTAGGACCCACCTGGGAAGGACCCTACAAAGTTGATTCCAAGCATTCCAAAGCGGAGCTAATAAGCCTAAGTAACATGGAAGGGGAAGAGATACCAAGGATTGGCATGCTTGTAACCTCCGAAGGTCTCATGTAAAAACACCATGGTACTTTTAGTGCTCCTATGTATCCCTACCGGAGAAGCAATTTTTCAAAGTATTGACTATGGCTCCGGATTGTGACCTTAGATATTATCAATGTATTGTTTTCTTCTAATTTCGATATGAATGAAACAAATTTTCCTATATTTTCTCTTAAGACTTATGTTGGAATTTTTTATCATAGGCATGACTGTACACACGTCGGATGGCTCGTACCTCCGCGTAAATAGGTTGACTCCTATATAATTTGTCCACACTAGGTTAAAAACTGATCCATTGGTGCTTAGGTGAGCTAACCTTTGCTAAATTGCTCTGAGCGAAGGGAGGAGAACAAACACGTTCTCCCCTTCACGATAATAATATATCTACGATGGAATAGATACATCGGATATTAAGTAAGAGCGACATGAGAATATTAGATTCGAAAGTGTTGCATCCAATATGCTATACGAGGCAAGCCAGCACCTGTGAGGGAAAGTGGTAAAGCAGGCATAATGATTTTAGTTTAACATTATCACAGGCATATTGGGTTGTTAGAAACTACCTACAAGATACAATAATGTCTAGCCTTACCCAAAAATCGCTTCAGGTAGGTTTGGTTCATGCTCTTAGCGCTATGGGTTACAGCCGAAAGGCTGTTTGCCTATGCCTATATAAGTCTAGGGCACTGTATGACAAATGACAAAGTGTGTTACAAATATGACAAATAACAAACATACTTTCAAGGGAGGATTAACATAAAAAAATAGGTAACCACCAGATTGAAAGTTAATAAGGATACATTATACATCCAAAATATTAAGTTGCTTACAAAGCACTTAAATCCTGAAACACAAGGCAAGTTACATAAACTAAATAACTGTAATCTTAAGGCTAGTCTAAGTAAGTTGTAGGAAGGCCCTCCTCTCTATCAAACGGGCTTCTTCTTTTTATTTAAAGTGCTATGGAGTGTACGTATGAC
Organism: Tanacetum coccineum; assembly: GCA_026074375.1. NCBI lineage: Eukaryota > Viridiplantae > Streptophyta > Magnoliopsida > Asterales > Asteraceae > Tanacetum > Tanacetum coccineum. The sequence continues at coordinate 8,590 of BQNB010169718.1, read as the reverse complement.
CAAAAAAGTTCTGGATGATGAAGTAGAGTGTCGCGCTAATGGGTGTATGTTCGTCCGCAGGATGCAGTAGCAGAGGAAATCTGGGAAGAAGGTGCCCCAACCCTCACCCCCCCCCCCCCCCCCCCCCTGCAAAGGCTAAGAAGTCCAAGCAATGGTTGCATAAGAGCTCCTGAGAAGTTGTTGAAACCTTGTCCTAGAAAGGGAAAGTAGTGGGTGTTAGGAAAAAGCAATAACTAATCTTCAAACTTCTCTTAGCATCGGGAATGAAACCAGCAACTCTCTGAGATAAACCTGTCGATCTCTCATCAGTACGCACTATACGCAGCCCACGCTGACTACAAACTAATCGTTGTATTCAACACCCCTGCAAAACACTCGTTATAACTCACTATTCTTAAGGAATCCTTCGGAGAAGTGGAGTGAAATCTGACATGAAAGAGGAGGTAATGCTTGCCTGGATATCCTCAGCTTGCCTCTTACGATGCTCCAACTATGACTTAAGCTCTGCCTCAATTTTTGCCTTCTCCTTGTAAGAGTGTCCCTCTCACTTCCTAATACTTCCTAAGTTTCTTTGGTCCTAACTGCTTAGCTTATGTTAGTGGGCCTCACATTTAGACTTAAGGGCCAGCCAGCTCAGCTTTTACCCAGACCCTACTTACTAGCATGAACAGTAGACTCTTGTGTTGCTTAAGGGCAGGCATTTGTTTCTTAATAGATTAGGTGTCTGCTGTGACACATTGTTTTGTGTGACGCTCAACTTCCCTTAAGGAGTGGTCATAACGGAGCATGAATGAGCGCCCATGAGTAATCAACTGACACGGACAACCACGCTCATATGATTTGACATCTAAATAAGGAAGAGTCGTGCATAGTGAATCTCAGTTGGCGAGGAAAACGCTCAATAGCAGTTCGGCAAACCTTGGGGATCCTTTATAATCGCTCTTTCCTCCGCCAAACCAAGATTTACTACATGAATCTCGGCCAATCATCCTTGGTGTAGGGAGGAGACTCACATCCATATTTTCGTCATTGGGATAAGGAATGGTAATAAGGCTTTAGGACATAAGAAAGAAGATCCCTCTCAAGCACATCTTTAGTAGTAATTGCTAACTCGGCAATCATAAATAGGAATCAACATTGCCATCACTAGCAATCTTCGTCTCGCACCGAGCATCCAGTATCAGGGGGTGAGTACTAGGAGCTGGCAGCTCCTGTGCAGGAGAAGATGCATCTCGCCAACACCTGCATACAAAAAAAGTTATATAAGACAAAGACATAGTTGTAATTGGAAGCAAAAAGTAATGAAGAGACATGTTTACATGAGTACGGTGAGAACTAGCTCGGGTAGTCCTCCTACGACCCCAGACTAGCTCAATCATAAGCTTCGACTTTCTTATCTGGAAGAAGGAATAGGAGGATAAGTCACATCAAGCCCAAGGCTCGATCAAAAGTTCAATAGTGGGATTTCGTTATATGCTCACCTTTGGCCTGTCATCATTGAGGTTCCCCAACGTATTCCACGGCAACTCTAACCATCAGCTAATCATCTTCATTAAGAGTACCTCATCAGTCTGCTCGACCTCATCTCCAGCTGTTAACCCTCTAGAAGCCTGCCCCAGAACTTTCTGACTCAAGCTGGTTCCTTTTTGGTCGTAAATTGGTAGATATCTACGGCCCAGTCAGAGGTTTTTTGCTTGGCCGCGTGATCAGCCTTGCGACTACATTGCGATTAGGTTGGGTAACGGGCAATCTCCTCTGGGGAAGCACGAGGGATAGCAGTACCTGCTAGAGCAGGCGGGTGTGGGTGTGATCAGCAACTTACCAAAATAGAAGTTCCCTAGCTCATTGGTTCACTCCAATACTATGGCCTTCTCCAGGGAGGCATGCCAAAGAAATCATGGATACTCAATAGCTGTAAAAAAAAAGAGGGGAGTGGAAAACTTCATTAGGTATCGGTAAAGGAAAGCTATACAACAACACTTAGTAAAATATATTGAACCCCTCCTACCAAGTGTTCTCAGACGTCTCAGCACGGTGATCACACATCAGGTTTACGCCCAAACCCCTACTATGTCTAGATCGATAACCCACACCACTCCTCCGCCCCGCCCCCCCCCCCCCCCGAAAATCTTTGTCACCAAGCTTCACAATGTGAACTCTTAGTCGGTCAACATGTTTCCTGATTAAAGCTCGGTAGGAATCTTATCTGTTAATACATGAATCGGACTGTCTCCAGGCATGTGGACTCTGGAATTAGCCTTACGATCTATCAGGAAAATTTTCTCTTTCACATCGCGCGCGCTTTAAACCAGACTTAGTAAACTTCCATGCACACAGGTGCAGAAACCCCTACTGGTTTCGCAACAAGAAAAATACCACTCTCACCCACTGCTTAGAAAAGTGTCTGAGAAATACCTAGAATGTAAAGTAACCATGTTAGGCTGTGTCATTCAGGTTTAAAACCAATAGGAGAACCATCCAGATTGTAATCACCTTGTGTCAACTCCCTAGAGGAATAGTAGGAAATATCTCACTCCTTGAAATATTCAATAACGCTAGGAAGGAAAGAGGAACAAAGGAATTGATAAGTGCTTGAATTACACATATCTTTTACCTCTAAAAACGAGCTTTAAATGACCAAAAAACAGACAAAAATCTGCAAAATGTATGTTTGTTGTGATTTTATAGTGTGGCAGGAAGTGGATTTCAACAAAAGGCAGAAAGAAAAACAAGCCAAAATGACAAAACTGAGCATGGAATGGAAAAGACTGTGAAAATCTTAAGGGCCAAGAGTCTAAAATGACAAAGTCAGAGTCATATACTAATGAATCAGCAGTCAATTGTCAAACCTGATGCCGAATTGAAGAATCTATTGGAGCAATCTTAATAACCATCTGATGGCCGGGAAAGCCCCAATAGTATAATTATGAAAACTCAGTGAAGACCAAATGGGCCACCTCAATCAATTACAGCAGCCCATTTGTGTGCATTTGACAAAAGATGTGAAGACTTTGAAGGCCCATCTTAGCCCAGTTACAGCCAATGTCTCAGCCATTGTACACACAAAACCATCACTACCTTAGTGGGCCTTGAAAAAAGCAATCCACTAAACCCAAGCCCAAAACACTTTTTTTATGTAAAACTCAAGGGCACAAAAATGTATATGTTTTAAAACCTTTGTTTTATAATTAAAATATGAAAAAAAAATACAAGAAAAGGGCCTAAATTGCCAAGTTTGAAAGTTATTTTAAAAGGACAAAAATAGAAAAACCAAAACAAAGGGCTTGGTGTTGCAATTTACTTTTAATCTTTCCTTTATTAAAGGGCGCAGGGATCCTAATTTGCAATTTCCCAAACCTTTCTTTATTCTTTTGTTATAAAAACCACAGGGACCATATCTGTCACTTTCCAAACTCTTTTATAACTGTTTTTTCGGCTTAGAAAGAATGAAAAGAGAGCCAAAGATGGGGGGGCACTCTTGCCTCTTCCCCATTCTTTTCTTTTAAACCTGAACCATAACTGTACCCCTCACCACTTTACCGCCAAAACCCAAACCGGGCATCCCATGTTTTCTAGGCCAAACCCACTTCCCAAGTCACATCCCTCCCACTCCCCCTGTAACATTTTTCCCTCCTCCCAATAAACACCCTACGCTCTCTCCTGTTGACAATTTACAAAAACCCGCACCCCAACCAATGGCTGAGATGAAGAGAAGCAATCCAAGGGCTAGGATTGCTTGGGAAAGTTTCTACACTCCAAAGAAACACAACCCAAGAACAAATAGAAGGCAGAGGACCTCTATAAAAGAGAAAAGAGCAACCCGAAGACAAAGACCACTTTTTACTATGTTTTAGTTTTAAATATCTTTAAATTAAGTTTTTCATTGTATTAGCTGTAACTCAGTGGTATTTTAAAAGTTTTATGTTATATTTCTGTTTTTAATATAAAAAGTTAAGAATTTCTTGAAGTTGCCTTTGTCAAATTTTCAAGATTTATAGTTGTTCTTAAATCCTGTTTAATCTTATATAAAGTGTGTTAAAGTTATTAAACACACCTTATAACACCCTTTCTCAGCCTTAATTTACCTAAAAATCAGTTAAAAATCAATTTTTATATATTAAAGGGGTGTTTGGTTTAGACTTTAAAATGGGTCATATGGGGGTTATAATGGGTTATAACCACTCAGCCAACTTTGGCTGAGTGTGTGGAGTTTATTAGACCATTTAAATCACAACTTTTAGTGTTAAAATAAGTTTTTGTGGGCCTTTTGTATTATGTCAGATTTTCAATAAGCCAAATTAAGCTTAAGGGCTCCAGCTGCTTAAGCAGCTTAAGCACACCATTCTTGTGCTTATTTTAGTCATATATAGCCTTTTCAAAAGAACCTCTTGCTCTGTCATAACCAAATGACCAAGTAATTTTAAGTGTTTAATATACCATTTCTTTGAAAAATGCCAAATTCAAGCCCCAATATCAGCAGGTTCCATTTAATTTTGATGGCTTATATTCTGAAAATAAGCTCATTTGCCACCCTTGTTCATCTGTTTGGGGTTGGTTTTAGGTAAAAAGCCCTTGAGTGCTTATTTTGATAAGCCTAAAAAACCCCTTATGCCCACTGTTTGCTTCCCCTGGTGCTGAGCACCATAAAATAGCCCAACTTTTCTAGCTTATTTAATATTAAGCCATAGGTTCTTATTGCTTTTAAACATAGCTTATAGGTTTATCTTTTAGGTTTAGCAGCTTTAATCCCTTAGATAGCTTATTAAGGCAACTTAATATAAGCTCAAAAGTCTACTTTTTCTGTCTTTTTTATAAACTGTTAACCTAGCTTATTTAAATTCCAGCTTATCTTAGGGCTTATTAGGTGACCATAGCTTATCATTAGGGTACCCTTAGCCTAGTATCTTATCCCCCTAGCTTTCTAGCTTATTTTGTAGCTTAAATCCCAAAAAGAAAAGGGAAATAAGCCCATAAGCCATATAAGCCTGCTGTGACCAAAAGCTTAAATTTCTGGCTTATTTAGTGAGATTGAGACTAAGTGCTTATTATGAAAATTGTTCCCCTTAAGCCCTTTAACAAGTTTGCTTTTATAGCTTTTTGATAATAAGCACTTTGGACCCTTTTTGTAATCGGGTTGGTGTGCAGGGACCAATTGTGTAATTTTCTATTTTATAGTTAGTATTGTTAGTCCCTGTGGTTAACTACCCTATTGCCCCGTTAGTCCTTATGTCCCTTCCCTGTTAGTCCTTTTGTTTTAACAGCAGTTAACTTTTGTTAGTTTATTTAATTTAATTAATATAAATTAGGTTTAATTTTAATTAGTTTAATTACTTTTAATTTATTCAGTAAAATTTGGGCATTTTTATATTTTTAGAATTGTTAACTTTTTCTTTATTTTATTTCTTATTTAGTTTTATTTTTTTAGAATTTTTTATTTGCTTTTATTTTTTGTCTTTTTCTTTTTTCTTTGTTTTAATTAGTTATTAAATTCTTTAAAAACTTCTTATAAAAATCCAAAAAATTAGATAAAAATATTTTTTTCTGTTTTATAAAATTTCTTTTTGTCATTTAGTGTCTAGGAAAATATAAATAAAATTTAGTGTAGGCTTATTTTCCATAAATATTCAGTCCTTTTGACCGTTTTTACCGATTGAGTTTTGTGATCGTTTTCTTCTTGCTTTAGCATTCAAGACCTCCAGTTTTTATTCTAGTTTTTTTTTATTTTTCAAATTAACTTATTAGATTTTAATTTTGATTTTTAATTTATTTGCATTTATTTTCTTATTTTTTAGTTGTTAGGTTTTCCCGATACCTGATTCTGTTCCCGTATTTTAGTATAGATTTAATTTTAGGATAACCTATAACTAATTCTAATTTTGTTTCCTCCAGTTAGTTTTTAGTTTTTAAGATCCCCATTTACCTATATCTATTTTCCGAGATTAAACATTAGGTTTTTATTTTAATTATTTTTAGTTGTAATTATTATCAGTGTTTCCTTATATCTTAAATATTCTCCATCATTCAATTTATAATCAAACAGGATTACCCTTCAATTGCCAGCCTCGTTGGGGACATTACGACCGGGAATATCTCTTCCGGAATCTTTTTATCATTGATTCTATCTTGTGTATTTTATCCTTTTGTGGAATTTGACCTTTTGCCTTGGTCAAGGGCATTCGGTTAGGATCTGTATTAGGGTTGCTATATAAGTATATACTAAGAAACGAACCACAATGATTAATTCTATTAAGAACGGTGAACACCTATTTCCTGTTGTTTCTCAAGTGTCACTTGCTGGAACTGCACCGAATGAACCTCCTACTCTAAAAGATCCTAAATTTTGGATTGTTGAAGAAAAAAAGACTCGAAAGATTGAACGTGTTGCAAGATATCTTTTGATTCAAGGGCTTCCAAATGACATTTATTCTCTCATTGATAGCAACGATACTGCTAAAGATTTATGGGATGCTCTTGAAAGGCAGATGCGTGGTTCTGAGTATGGTGAACAAGATAGGAAAGATGCAATTTTGTATGAGTACGAGACTTCCAGAGCTACTGAAGGAGAATAATTTCTTGATACTTATCTTCATTACTTTTAAGTGATTGATGATTTGAAAAAGTATGGTTATAAGAAAGATAATTGTGAGTTGAATTACAAGTTCTTAAACAATCTGCAACCAGAATGGAAACAGTATGGTACACTGATGAGGTAAACCAAGAACTTAATGGATATAAATATCGATGATCTCTATAACATTCTGAAGCAAAACCAAAGTGATGTGAATGATGCTTTGAGATATAAGAAGAAAGCAGTTGTGGTTACTTCAGATCCATTAGCGTTGGTTGTTGAGAAAACAAAAGTAAGCAAACATAGAGAGAAAGTTGTAGTTTAATCAAAATCTGAAGAAAGTGATGATGAAGATATCAGTGATTTGAAAAGGATTACCGCATTGTTAGCAAAAGCTTTTAATCAAAAGAAGTATTATGCTAAGCCAACAAACAACAATTTGAGAACTTCTTCAGCTTCTTCTTTAACAAACAAGAAACTAGATTACGTGAAGTCAGAGGAAAAGAAAGAGGATAAGAAAGCCGATGAGAAGAAACAATATATGAGAAAAGTTACATGCTATAATTGGAAGAAGGAAGGTTATTTTGCCAAAGACTGCAAGAAAGCAAAGGTCAAAGACTACAACTACTACAAGACAAAGATGTTGCTAGCTAAGAAAGACGGTGATGGACAAGTGCTTCTTACTGAGGATCAAGCTTGAATGGAGTTAAGTAGTGATTCAGATTAGGAGATTAGTGCGAATATGGTCATCATGGCTAAAATGGAAAAGGTTCTATCAGATTCAGAGGAAAGTTCATCATCTGCTGAAGAAAACATTGCTGAGATTATCCAGATTTGTCTTTGGATCATCGATTTGGGATGTTCAAAGTATATGACGGGTAATCGTGCTCTTTTGACAAACTTTGTGAAAAAGTTTCTTGGAAAGGTTCACTTTGGCAATAATGATTTTGCGGTAATTGTTGGCTATGGAGATGTTGTTATTGGATCAATGACGATCAAGAAAGTTTACTATGTCAAAGGTTTAGGACATAACTTATTTAGCATTGGACAATTTTGTAACAAGGGTCTTGAAGTCACCTTTCGAGAGTCTTTATGTTCTGTTCGAACCAAAGATGGTGTATATTTGCTTACCAGTGATGGTTCGTCGAATTTGTATACTATTTCTCTAAACGACATCGCTTCAAATTCTTCGGCTTGTCTTCTAGCAAAGGCTTCTTCGTCTCAATCTTGGTTGTGGCATCAATGTCTTTCTCACCTAAATTTCTCCACAATCAATAACCTTGTGAAAAACAATCTTGTTCGAGGTCTTCTTAAGATGAAATTTGAAAAAGATCATTTGTGTTTCGCTTGTGAACAAGGGAAGATTCATCAGAAACATCACAAGTCCAAAACGGATTTTGCTTCAGATAAGCCACTTTATCTTCTTCATATGGATTTGTGTGGTCTGATACGCGTCGAAAGTATTAACGGAAAGCGATATGTGTTAGTTGTTGTCGAAGATTATTCACGGTATACATGGGTATTCTTTCTTCGTTTTAAAAGAAGAAGCTTCCGAAGTAATCATTTCATTCCTTAAGAAAACCCAAGTGAATCTTCAACTTCAATTTCAGCGTGTTCGAACTGATAATGGTACTGACTTTAAAAACAAAACTCTTGCTAAGTTCTTTGATGAGGTCGAAATTGCTCAATAATTTTCTGCTGCAAGAACGCCACAGCAAAAAGGTGTCGTGGAAAGGAGGAACCGAACCTTAGTCGAAGCTGCAAGAACTATGCTTACATTTGCAAACTTACCATTGTTTCTTTGGGCTGAAGCCATCGCAACAGCTTGCTTTACACAAAATCGTTTGCTTATTCACAAACATTTTGATAAAACTCCTTATGAGCTCATTAACAAGAGAAAACCAAACATCAAATTCTTTCATGTGTTCGGTTGTAGATGTTGTTATCACGATTCACCCTCATGAACAATGATCCGGAGGCTTGGTAAAATGGAAAAGAAATTGAGCCATATTATTAGAGAGA
>BQNB010169717.1:0-11499 GCA_026074375.1 Tanacetum coccineum | reverse complement strand
TGTTGATCTACTTTCAGGGTCCCGTGACACAAATTTGTACATAATTTCTCTTGATGACATGCTTAAATCATCCCCGGTCTGTCTTCTATCTAAAGCGTCAAAGACTAAGAGCTGGTTATGGCACCGTCGGTTATCTCATCTTAACTTCGATACTTGGAACAAGCTAGCTAAAGACACTAACCAAGAGAAACTATATATTTTGCATATGAATTTGTGTGGCCCGATGTGTGTGGCTAGTATTAACGAGAAAAGATATATCTTAGTGATAGTCGACGATTACTCAAGATTTACCTGGGTTAGATTTTTAAAGACAAAAGATGAAGCTCCTGCGGCCATCATCAAATGCATCAAAAATATTCAAGTTCGTTTGAAAGCCACAGTCCGGAATGTTCGAACATATAATGGAACCGAATTTGTCAATCAGAGACTTCGTGAATGGTATGAAAATGTTGGCATCTCGCATCAAACCTCTGTAGCTCGCACTCCTCAGCAAAATGGTGTTGTCAAAAGGCAAAATCAGACTCTTGTTGAAGCTGCTAGAATAATGCTAATCTTTTCTAAAGCTCTATTATTTCTCTGGGCCGAAGCCATCAATACAGCTTGTTATACCCAAAACCGTTCTTTGATACGCCTTGGATACAACAAAACTTCATACGAGCATATGCAAGACAAGAAACTAGACTTATCATTCTTTCATGTCTTTGGTTCACTTTGTTATCCTACCAATGACCATGAGGATCTGGGTAAATTTGATGCAAAAGCAGACGTTGGGATTTTCGTTGGTTACGCGCCTGCAAAGAAAGCGTTCAGAATCGACAATAGAAGGACCCGTATAATTACTGAAACAATTCATTTAACGTTCGATGAGCTAACAGCAATGGCTTCTGAACAATTCAGTTCTGGACCCGGGCTTCAAGGACTGACTCCTGCTATACCCAGTACAGGACTCGTATCAAACCCTGTTTCTCAACAACCTTGTGTTCCACTAATAGGAGATGAATGGGATCGTTTGTTTCAACCAATGTTCGATGACTACTTTAATCCTCCAACAGTTGATGTATCTCCAGTTTAAGAAGCTGCCGCTCCTAGAGCTGAAGTATTAGTTGATTCTCCTGTGTCTACTTCAATTAACCAGGATGCTCCATCAACAAGTATTCCAACATCACAAGAACAAGAATATTCTCCAATCATTTCTCAAAGTTTTGAAGAATCACCAAAAACACCAACATTTCATGATGATCCTCTTAATGAATCTCCTAATGAAGACTCGACTTCTCATGGATCATCATCTAATGTTAGAAAAATCCACACTCTATTGGAACACCTTGGTATATGGACTAAGGATCATCCTATAGCCACGTGATCGGTGATCCGTCTCATTCTGTCTCCACCAGAAAACAACTCAAAACTGATGTCATATGGTGTTATTTTGATGCCTTCCTAACTTCAGTAGAACCAAAGAACTTTAAATAAGCAATGACCGAACCGTCATGGATCGATGCAATGCAAGAAGAAATTCATAAATTTGAAAGACTTGAAGTTTGGAAATTGGTGTCGTGTCCAGACAACGTGTTCTTGATCAAACTCAAATGGATTTATAAGGTCAAACAGATGAATCTGGCGGGGTACTAAAGAATAAGGCTCGACTAGTTGCTCAAGGATTCAGTCAAGAAGAGGGTATCGATTTTGAGGAATCATTTGCACCGGTTGCTAGAATAGAGGCCATCCGTAACTTTGTTGCTAATGCCGCTCATAAGAATATGACGATCTACCAAATGGATGTCAAAACGGCTTTCTTAAATGGAGAGCTTAAAGAAGAGGTCTACGTTTCACAGCCAGAAGGATTTGTTAACCAGGAGAACCCATCGTATGTGCACAAGCTTAAAAAGTCTCTTTACGGTCTCAAACAAGCACCACGTGCATGGTATGATATGCTGTCAAGCTTCCTTATCTCTCAACAATTCTCCAAAGGTGCAGTTGATCCAACACTCTTCACACGGCATGCAGGAAACGACATATTACTGGTACAAATTTATGTTGACGATATAATATTTGCATCAACTAATACTGCCATGTGTGATGAGTTTGCTAATCAGATGACCACTAAGTTCAAGATGTCAATGATGGGGAAAATGTCATTCTTTTTAGGATTACAAATTTCTCAAAGTCCCAGAGGCATCTTTATAAACCAATCTAAATATGCTTCTGAAATTGTTAAAAAATATGGTTTGCAATCTACTGATTCTATCGACACACCTATGATTGAAAATAAGAAACTGGATGAAGGTCTACAGGGGAAACCAGTTGATGCTACACTTTACCGTGGCATGATTGGATCCTTAATGTATCTTACATCCAGTAGACCTGACCTTAACTATGATGTCTGCTTATGTGCCCGGTATCAGGCTAAGCCTACCGAAAAGCACTTACAAGCGGTGAAACGGATCTTTTGATACCTTAACGGAACCATTAACATGGGACTATGGTACTCGAAGGATACCGATATGTCACTCACAGCTTATGCAGATGCCGATCACGCGGGGTGTCAGGACACTAGACGTAGTACATCGGGAAGCGCTCAGTTCTTAGGTGATAAACTTGTTAGCTGGTCGTCAAAGAAACAAAAGAGCACTGCTATCTCGAGTACAGAGGCTGAATATATTGCCTTGTCTGGATGTTGCTCACAAATCCTATGGATGCGTTCACAACTAACAGACTATGGTTTTAAATTCAATAAGATTCCTCTGTACTGCGACAACAAGAGTGTGATTGCTTTATGCTGCAACAATGTTCAACATTCAAGAGCTAAGCACATCGATATTCGCTACCATTTCATAAAGGAGCAAGTGGAGAATGGAATCGTGGAACTATACTTTGTCCGGTGTTACCAACTGGCTGAACATTTTACTAAACCGTTGCCTCGAGAGATTTAACTTCTTGATCGATAAGCTTGGTATGAGAAGCATGTCTCCAGAAACGTTGAAACGTCTGGCAGAGGAAACGGACGAGTGATGGTGGTAACTCATATCCTGTATATATGTACATATGAAAACATAAAAAATCCAAAAAGATTTTCCTTTTATAAAATTTTACAAAAACAAAAGAAAAAAATTAAAAAAATCAGAAAAATATAAAAATATGTATCTCTGGCATGTCTTCTGAAAATCGATAACATTTACGGCCTTAGAAATGTCATTCAATAATGATACGAGGCTGTAAATGAAGTTCGAGCAGAAGTTTCAAAAGCTTTCAAAACATGCCAAAATGGCTTGCTATTATTTCAGATAGCAACCCGGTCATCATCTTCAAGGCAAGTATGTCGTCAAAAAGACAACTTGACCTCACAACGGGAATTAATTTTCTTGGGAATGAATTACGTTATATTCATTCAAAGACTTGTGATTACATTGCATCACAACCCGTGCTTCCAATAATCCGTAAGTGTACGTGTCAGTACGCTTATGTGTCAAAATAAAAAAAATCTTATTTTTTTATTGGTAAAAAGTTATCTTCAAAATAAATCAGTTTTTTCTCAGTAATCGCAAAAAGATTTTTCAAAGACAATTCGACCACTCAAACAATGACAACAGCTCTTTAAATAGAAAACGGGTCATTATTTGAGGGGGAGAAATTTTCATCAAATAATCTTTTAAAACGGTCTTTCAAAATAAGTCACAGAATAAACGGATAAAGTTTTTTGATAATGACGGATAACAATTTCAAGGGGAGTTAATGGATTTTAACTACACGAGCTTTAGATGTCATTTGTTTCAAACGTCAGGGACTTATTTGAAATATGAGACCTAGTGAGTATAGGCTTTAAACGACATTCGATCAATATTGCCAACACCTCATAGTTGTAAAAGACTTAGGATTGTTTGGAAATAATCAACTAGTTTTAATAGCCTTGAAGTTGATTCTCACGGGATAGATCTAAGCTTAGTTATACCTCAAACACGATCTCAAGTTTGTGTGCGTACAAGGTTTTGCTGATTCCGAGGTGTCAAAACCAGCAAGGGGGAAGGAGTAGATGTATACTTGATAGAGTCCATGGCCTTCTTTTGAAGTCACCTTCTTTAAATTTTAGGCCTTCCTTTGTTTCTTTCGGGTGCACTATTTCAATCACATGGTGGAAGAGACATCTCGTCATTAGTCAATATGCATCATTTGAGTCCACAGGGGGAAGTGTTAGGTGTATAATTATTTAAAACGTGAGAATATTGGTTCTTGATTCAAAAATGCTTCCTCAAACTGTTAATCACTAAGCTTATTTTTTAAAAGAGAGTAGAATTAGTTACTAAAAGAGGTACACATAGGTATGATGATTCCTTAAGTTAGTCAGTATTCTACAGAAAGAAATGAGTACATTTGGGACTTAGTTGACTTAGGTGTTATCATTTCGACTACTTAAAAGGAATAATTATGACATTCGGGACTTAGTTGACTTTGGTGTTGCAGTATCAAATTCTTGAAAGGGTTAAGTGTGTACTTCGGATATTTGGGCTTTATACATCAAGACTGCTTGATGCGGCTTCTAAGAAAGTTCTGAATCTACTCAAGAAAGGATTGTTGGTTTAGGGGGAAGCTAAGACAACATCAACATAGACATCACCAACCACACAAGCTCAAGTTACATATGTATCTAAATTTGTTTCATACTCGAAGTTTAAAGCAAAGACTTTCGTAACATGGAAAGAAAGTTGAAGCAATGCCGAAGAGTTCTTGGACAAAGAAAGATCTGATTGAAAACTTCTTGAAAGAAAGAAGGTTAATGAGGAGCTTAAAAAGTTCGTTGGTGGGAGATTGTACAAAGGAGACCTACGACTGCTACAAAGAACCATATTATTTTATCATATGATGTTCTCATCATTCAGGTTAAACCTCGTACATGATAATCTTGTGAATATATAAATGTGTAGTGTAGACTAAAAATTTAGGCATACATAGTGTTTGAGTATGAATTTTTAAGAATTTCTTAGTAAATTCATTTTTTTTCAATTATAATTACGCTCCAAAACCATTTAAATTCCCTCAAATTTAAGGGGAGCATTAAATGTTCCTTTTAAGTTTAATGTGTAAACATTTTGTCCCCGAAAGTTTAATCAATTGATATCCAAAAATATCAAGGAATTAACTTTTGGGCTAGGGACGAAAATGTGATTAAACTGAAATCTATTTGTAATGAAATGTGATTGTTAAATGGACTCCAATGCACTCCACGCTTAGCATTGTACTATGATTTCGTGGCATATGTAAAGGGAGCTTTTAGTGATGATGAATAACTTTTAAAGTGATAAATCTTTTGAATATTTAATATCAAACACTTTGATTGAACTTTTCAATGATTTTGGTTTTGATTGTGATGAAAATACCCAAAAAAGACGCCCATGTACTTAAATTTATGAAGTTATAAGGTGGTTAGGCATAGGTATTCAAATCCCATGATCCAGCCAGAACCGGAGGGATCTACCCAGGGATATCTACTAGATATTTTAGAAATCCTTAGGTATTAAAAAAGGAGTAAAAGTGAGATTAAGGGAAAAGTGCCGACTGAGATGGAGCTAGTACTGGAACAAACCCAACAAGGTACTAGTTATGAAGTCTCGGTAAGCGCTGAAGGGGTTGAAGAATTAAAAAGAAAAGTTAAGATAAAGGGTGAAAAGAAAGAAGCCCTCCTTACACTTATGCAGAAACCGGGTTAATACATCTGCTGTCAAGAATCACAAGATGATTGCTGACATTGAAGACAGTCATGGACCCAGTGTCGCTATGCACAAGCCCTCCTAGTCCACCCATGGTCTTTCTCACGGGACTCGTGTTTATTTTCACAGAGATTACACGCATTTCTATCGACTTTCTCATTCCGAGTTAGTTGATATTGAAAAGGTGGCAGTTGCTTTAGCCTCCGATCACTAAAACCAATGTGCACATTGAGTCTAGAGCCAAGAGATCATCCATAAATCTCATTAGGTCACCTTGTTAAAGTTTTATGTTGCTAAGTCTCACAATGGTGAATAACAAGATATATATTGAGAGTTTTCGCATTATCCTTGTGGATTTTGCCAGAACAATCGAGTGATATCTTAAGTATTCACAGTGAAAATGGAAATCATGCTTGATCACATCAAACAGCTCATGGTAGGTGATTGTGCGATTCTTATGAATCAAACTTGTAACAACTGGAAAGCAACAATGATGCGATTCTATATGAATCAAACTTGCTCCAGGTTATGGATCGACGATTAATGAATTTTGAATTACTTAAAACTCTCGATGTATTACAAAACCACTTTAGCAAGTGACACGTCGATTGATTTTTCAAATCAATTTTTCTATTCAATCGGTGAGACAGTAACTCACTGGTTCACTCTTATCGTGTTGTCTGACTTTGAGCGGGGGGTTCGATATGAGAACATACTTGAGTACGATGAATCTTCTTACATATGTGTTAGAAGTTTCAATATTGTATAGTTGGAAATCTTGTCAAGGAGATTCCTTATTAAATTGTATCTACCTGATCACAGGTGATCCTCTCGGATTCGAAGGTTATCCAAAACAAATACGGGGGCGAATGACAAAGCATATTCGTATCCAGTTTAGTGCTAATTGTTTTTTTTCAAGAAACATTAAAGAATGGTCTTGGAGGTCCTGGTTCCCGCTGACTCACAAGATTCATAGCTACATGCTTCATACTCTTCTATGACTGACATTTATAAAGATACCATGAAAGCTCAAGTACATGTTTCAAGACGTTCACTACTCTGATACCCTACGTATTTCTTGAAGTGACGAAGTATTAAAGTTAAAGAATTTCAAAGAAGTTTCCATCACTCTGACATTGAACGTCTTTCTCGAAGTGACGAAGTGTTAAAGTTAAAGAACTTCAAGAAAGAGGCTTTCATTAAAACTTTCAAGCTATCAAACCAAGAAAGGTATGAGCATGTCGGTCCAAAAGTCACGAGTTCACAAGATGGCGAAAAGAGATTACGCTTGGTTGATGATCTCAAGGTGCTCAAGATCACATATTCACATACAAGTCAAGATAGAGGAACAAGCTCAAGCCTAAAGTCAATGATCACTACGTAAAGAAGCAAAGACCAAAAGATCAACTTATTACACAAAAAGGACTCAAGATCAAGTCAAGAAAATTCAACGATTAATGATCAAGGTCACAAGGAGAGATCTCTATGATCACCCCTTAGGGGAAGATTGTTAGGAACACAGAAAGTGTTGATCATTTATGAGATCTCAATGATTATCCCTTAGGGGGAGATTGTTAGGAATTTAGTTTTTAGTGAAGTGACGACCATTATCGATCTCACGAGCCTTAGTAATAGTTAGTTAATTCAATGTAATATCTAAGTAATCTAACAGGGCCGGCTTATAGAAAGTCTAAGGAAAGCCCAGAGAAAGCCCAGCCCGGCCCATCTATGTAAGTATATTAACCGTTTCCACACATGGAGAGGGTGTTGGTTGAATCAGTTTACACACACATTTTGTGTGTTTTCTATGTGTTTTCTCCCTTCTGCTTTCTCTCTCTAACTTTCTCTCTCTAATTCATCATTTGTGTGAAACTTGGAACCTACATACTTAGTTTACGTGTCTATATTCACTTGCAGAAACTCTGAAATAAATTGCAGATTCATGCGATGACTAATGTTAGAGTTATATCTATTTTATTGCAGTCCTCGTGATAAATTTAAATGATAAACCTAATTATTTTATCTCTTGGCTAATAAATCATCGTTTAAATCCTCGATCAAAATCACACATTTGGAGTGACATTATTTCCAAAGCGAGATTCGTACAACTTTTATAGAAAGTGGGATTTTTTATTCTTATAAATCTGCAAATTTTGACATACTTAAACTCGACTATAAGCTCTGCATAGGTTGAATGAGAATTTTCAAACTCACGATATTTGTATTTTAAAAATTCTCATTCAATCTATATAGTCGAGTTTGTCAAAATTTGCATATTAATAAAAGTAAGAAACCACTGGACACTTTAGATAAAAGGTGTACAAATCTAGCTTGAGAAATAATGTCATTTCAGATTGTGTATTTTGATAGAGGATATCAAAACAAGATGATCTATTAGCCAAAATATGAAACAATATGGTCTTTTAATTAAATTTATCATGAGGTTTCTAATTAAATAGATATACGGTACCTATAACTTAGTCGCATGTTTTGTCAATCATTTCAAGTTTCACGTAAATGAATATCATTTCTAGAATATAAACTAAGAGCACCCACTATGGTGTTTCAAGAATAGGTCTAAAAACTTATAAAGAGGTCCAAGATTTTTTTTCCCATAGTGAGGAAGCATTTCATGTCTAGGTGACATGAAAAGGTCTAGGATTTTGATAGTACGAATGAGTTTTCAATTAGAGCATTGATCAGCTTTTCTTTACTTTGTTGCATCTGGATATTTTTAAAATGGTATATATTGGTTAGGAACCATTTTAATACATTTTTTGATGCTAACCAGAGCATTCTTCAAAGACCCGGCCTCAGGAAATGAGCTTCTATCTCAGTAACCTAATTAGTCAAGAGTTAGGTTTGAACCCTAGCCAATCTCCAAATAATCCTCTATGACTGATTAACTGAGCGTTTGCGGAAGGAAAATGACACCACTGGAGCAAGCCCCAATTAGTTTATTGCATATGATATAAACAAGCGTGATTGCCCGCGCGATGCTGCGGGGCGTTAATTTTTTTTTTGCTGGTTTATTTTTTCGGTCTCATGTTTAATACTTTGTTTTTTTTTCTTATATGAGCTTATTTGTTGGGCCTCATGTTTAAAGGTTTTTTTTTGGCTATTTGGTTTTTTTTTAATATAATTTTATGAGATTTGGGTAAATATGTGTTAAACATGATTGTTCGCGCGTTGATGCGTGACATTAATTGATGCGAGGCGTTAACTTTTTTATTTTTTATTTTGTGCGGGTTTATTTTTCCGGTCTCATGTTTAATAGTTTTTTTTTCTGGTCTCATGTTTAATAGTTTGTTTTTTTATATGGGCTTATGTGTTAAGCATCATGTCGTGGGTATTTTTGATCTGAATAAATCAGTACTTTTGTAATATTTTTTCCTATTTTGTGCCGAGCAATTTTTTTTATATTAATTTGTGCGGGTTTATTTTTTCGATCTCATGTTTAATAGTTTTTTTTATATGGGTAATTTTGTTTCCTATTTTGTGCCGAGTAATTTTTTTTTAAAGTTGCCAAGTTATAGAAAAAGAAAAACAAAAAAAAAATTGTTAAATGGGCCGGCCCAAAGTGAGAGCCCAATGGGCCGGTTACTGTAACAAAAGAAAAAGAAAAAAAAAAGTCAAATGGGCCGGCCCAAAGTGGGAGCCCAATGGGCCGGTTACTGTAGCAACTACGTCAAAACGACGTAGGGGTTTTTTTTAATATAATTTTATTTTTATTTTTATTCTTTTATATTTTTTATTTGTGCGGGTTTATTTTTTCGGTCTCATGTTTAATAATTTGTTTTTTTATATATGGGCTTATGTGTTGGGCCTCATGTCGCGGGCATTTTTTTATATTAATAAGTCAATATTTTTGTAATTTTTTTATCTATTTTGTGCCGAGCGTTTTTTTTACATTGCCTACAAAAAAAAAGAAGCCAAATGAGTTGGCCCAAATTGGGAGCCCAAAGGGCCGAGCACTGTAGCGTGTGGAACAAAACTACGTCGTTTTATTCTACGCGAGGCATTATTATTTTTATTTTTTTTATTTTGTGCGGTTTTATTTTTTCGGCCTCATGTTTAATAGTTTGTTTTTTTTCTTATATGAGCTTATGTGTGGGGCTTATGTTTAAAGGTTTCTTTTTTTGGCTATACGGGTTTTTTTTAATATAATTTTATGGGAACATGGCTTTTTTTATTGTATTCTGTGTGAGTTTATTTTTTCGGTCTCATGTTTAATAGTAAAAATAAGAAGCCAAAAATTTGAGTTGGTGCCCAAAATTTGGGGGGGAAAGGGGGCCCAAAATGGGTGGCCGAGCAATTGTTAGCGTTTGTGTGGAACAAAAACTTTACGATCGGTTTTTTTCTTATTTGAAGCGGCGGGGAGGCATTTATTAATTTTTTTATTTTTTTTTTTTTTTTGTGGCGGTTTATTTTTTCCGGGGGGCCTCATGTTTTTTAATTAGGGTTTGTTTTTTTTTTTTTTGCTTTAATGGAAGGGCTTTATGGTGTGGGGCCTTTTTGTTTATATGATTTTTTTTTTTGGCAATTACGGGTTTTTTTAAGATTAACTTTTATTTAGGAAAAAACCCATTGGGGCTTTAAAATGAAGGAATCGTGCGGGTTACTTGCAGGGCGGTTTTTTTAATTTTGTTTTATTGTGGTTTTGCGGCGGGTTTTAGTTATTATTTTTTCGGGGGTTCTTCATTGTTTTAAATAGTGCGGTGGTTAATTTTTTGCGTTTAAAAAATTTTATTTTTATTCCTTTTTCTTTATTTTTTATTTGTGCGGGGATTGTTAATTTTTTTTAAGTCGGGTCTTTATGTTTAATAGTTGTTTTTTTTTTTATTATTGTGCTTTGTATGGTGGTTTGGGCGGCCTCATGTCGCGGGAGGGTTATTTTTTTTTATTCTGAAGTAAGTCAATTATTTTTGTTAGGGTTTTTTTTTTTTTTTTTTTTTTATGCCGAATCGTGTTTTTTTGAACATTGCTAAAAAAAAAAAAAACAAAAAAAAAAACAAAAAAAACAAATATTGGAGGCCGGGGGGGCCCAAAAAATTTAGGGGGGGGAAAAGGGCCCATTGGGGAGCAGATGCCAACTGGCCTACAAAAAAAAAAAAACCAAATGGGCCGGCCCAAATTGGGAGCCCATTGGGCGGGTACTGTAGCACCAGCTGCCAAACGGCAGCGTTTTAACCTATATATAGTATATAGATATAATAAAAAGAGGAGAAATGTGCCTGCTTTAAACGCCGACGTTTAAGGCCATTTTTAATATATATAACAAGCAAGATTGCCCGCGCGTTGTTGCGGGGCATAATTTTTTGCGAATCGATTTCGAATAAATATTGAGTGGGAATGTGTATGCGCGTTGCGGCGGGGAAACTTCAACATTTTTTATTAAATCGTACGTGTGTCAGAAGCATTACAATATTGGGCTCGTTTTGTTTGCAATTCGAAGATCTTTTCGCGGGTATTTTTTTATTTGAATGAATCGGTAGATATGTGTTATATATTTGATAAAGAAAGTTTATTATATAAAAAAATCGTAAATAGATAAAAGTTAAAGGTACGTTTTGTAATTTTTTTTTCTATTCATATTAAACTTCAACATTTTTATAAAATCGTGCGTTGTTAGAAGTATTGTAATATTGGGCTCGTTTTGTTCGCAATTGGAATATCTTTCTGCGGGTATTTTTTGATCTGAATGAATCGTTATATATATGTTATATATTTGATAAATAAAGTTTGTTATATAAAAAAGTCGTAAATATTTAAAAGTTGAGGGTGCGTTTTGTACATT
>BQNB010169716.1:0-10172 GCA_026074375.1 Tanacetum coccineum | reverse complement strand
TTGACCTTTTCCCTTGGTTAAGGGCATTCGGTTAGAATTTGCATTTGAGTTGTTTTATATATATATACGAATTTGCGAATCAAAAGTTAAATACGGTTTTTATGATAAGGCTTAGGGTTGATCATTCTAACAATCTTTCACCAAAAGTACCACACCAACAAGGCAGCTAAATCATACATACATGGCCATAATGACGGAATAAACATGTGTGTTCGATCACATCCTCATTCGAGTTTAACTAAGGGTTAGGATGAAGAATAATATAAGGTATGGATCTTCTAATTTTCACCAAAAGTAATAAACCAACAAGGCAGCTGAATCACACATACAGGGCCGTAACGATAGAATAGACATGCATGAATCGATCACATCCTCATTTGAGTAAAACCTAAGGTTAATGATTAGGTAAGGGAAATAAATTGTTGTTAAATAAAAATTCACAAAACAAATAGATTAAGTCCAAACAGATAAGGTACAAGTTGCTAGATACTTTTTCCCAACCGTTACCATGATAAAGACACAACTATATATACAAACATCTTGATCATAGATAAAAAACAACAACCTAAGTTGGCATTCCCGTAACGGTCAACTTCTCAATCATCCCATACTTTACATACTTTTACAAAGACAAGTGGCTATATCTACTACTTTATACAAAACTTTACATCGTTGATTTATAACCATCCATCAACGAATAATCGATCCTTCAAATAATTCCATCGGTTTACGTTTTAAGGATCCGACTATCTTTAAACTGTCCTCCTCTTTTTTGTTGCAATTTTCTAATTTTTTCGATTTTTTTAACAATACATTACTACAAATCTCGGTGTAATTTCACCATCTTCACGATCATAATAACTCCGGATAATTTCCTCCATGATTCTTCATTCTTTAGACGTACCAATAATTGTGATGGTAGTAAAGATACATGAGTTTTGACTACTTTTTATATTCCCATTGCAATGTGCAAATTTCCCAACCATACCAGAGATAGAAAATGACATAAGACTCGGGAAATACATACTTTACACTTTATAATTTCTCCCATTGATTCACTTCATTCTGTATAGATCGTACCTAAAATGTGTAGTGTATAGTGTAAGATATCTATGGTAGGTTTTGATACATATGCTTTTTAATATTCTCTTCAATTGCAATGTTTGATATAATTGTTCGCCACCTTATACCAGAGATAGATAATTATGATTCAATTAAAGACTTCAGGATTTGATGTTCATTGAACGGACTAATATGACTTATAAAAAAAAATATTGTGATTAGCGGAAATTACTTAATTACTTTAGGCAGTCTTTAGAATGCAATGACTAGCAGAATCTGGATTATAGTGGATTTTAATATAACAGGTACGGCTTAAGTGTTGATACGATAACAATATAAGTGGGTGTATTGCTCTATATGGGCATTGAGGCTCGTTAGGACAGTTTTACATGAATATGCTAGGGGTATATATCTTACTTCTGGTAAAATGAGAGTTAGCAAAGGGTGTATACGGGAACGCTTTGTTTAACTAATTCAGTGTGTGTATGTTAGTTAATTAAAACAAACATAATAAAGACTTTTTGTGGGTGTTAATCTAGTGACATTTAACAATATAAAAATAAGCGTACGTTCATCTAATACCATAGTATCATTATTTTTACGTTTGTCTCGATAGATTATACTTGAGATGTCATAGTTTCTAAAGATCTAAATACATCACCAGACACCCCTCTTATTTTTTGTGGAATGTTGGTGTAAATATTTGGAAGATGGATAAGGCTAAAAATCCTCACATTTAATCTTAATATGTGTGACTTATATGTGCTTACGGTATATTTGTAACTAGCATTTTTCACAAAAGTATGCATTGGAAATTTTTTAATTTTGAGCTATATTTAATGCATTATTAATGTGAAAATATATCATGACGATAGTAACATTCTAATTCCCAATTTCCCCCTTCATATATAATTTATACAACGTCTCGCTGTATAGACTAGTAAAATTACATTAAGTAAGCTGAGTGGAAATTAAGGAGATAGATAGAATGAGATAATCCCCTTGAGTGTTTTACTCGGTAGATTTCTGACTCGAAGCTGGGGTAGTTGTGTTCGATGAGCTAATGTATATGGTTGTTGCTATAGATGCTTAGTGGCATCCCATTAGGAATTACAAGCATGATCTAGTCATTAATCAGCATAAACATGGGGTTTTCAAGAAAGAATGATTTGATACTTCTCACCATAACTTTTTTCGATTTCTTTCCAGCTGTTTGGGTAGGAGTCTTGTGCAATATATATTAGAATTGAAAATTTTGCAATAAATCCGTATTGCTCAAGTGTATACTGAGGTTTGAATAACATAATCAAAAACAGTAATATATAGGCGGACCGAATTACGCTTTTTATCATTGAACTGGAATACGCCATATGAGAATCCTGTTAAAAAGTATACTATATGGTGTCAGTTGCAAAATACACCGCATATCATGTGCTATGAATACGCAGGTATAGACGAATTCGTGAACAATGAATGAGTTTGTAGAAAATGGCCTATATAAAAAAAGTTTATGAAATGGACTTGTAATACTGTACCACCAAACATTCACTATGCTTGTATGTGGGCTATGGGGCGGTTGCACGTATTGATGTCTGGAAGACAGACTCGATACAAAAATTGAAAATATACATTATGGAAGTCAGTTTTCTACTTCAGGTGTCTATTGCTCTCCGGGGGATTGCACCTTTTTATTTTTGTGAAGTCTTTATATGTTAGACTCCGATATTAAGGTGGCTTACGTTTAGGCACCAATTCTCGAACTCTATCTATATTGTACGACATTTAGTCTATCTATTGCCTACTATTTTCCATGTCACATTTACTCCTCGTAAATATATCTTCAAATGGTGTTGTCAGTTGAAATTTTTACATTAAAGCTATGTACTTGTCAAAAATAGAATATTTCTTCAATTGTTGTCCATTAACTTTTAACTTAAACATGTTCTTGTCAATGATTTCTACAGCCCCATATGGATATACCATTTTAACAATGTTCGGACCGCTCCATTTTGATTTAAGTTTTCCAGGGTACATCTTCAGATGAGAATTATAAAGTAGCACCTTGTCACCTACCTTAAAATCTTTATCACCATGAAGTCTAGAATCATGCCATTTCTTGGTCCGTTCTTTGTAAATTCTAGTATTCTCATAAGCACCATCTCTCAATTCGGCTAACTCATTAAGCTGCATAAGACGACTTTCGCTAGCAAGCGTTAGATCCATATTACATTGTTTTAATGCCCAATGTGCCTTATGCTCGATCTCTATGGGTAAATGGTATGCTTTCCCATAAACTAGTCTGAAAGATGTACACCCTATCGGTGTTTTGCAAGCCATTCTAAATTCCCACAATGTATCGTTAAGTTTTTCCAACCAACCTTTAGGATTGTACCCCACTGATCTTTCTAGGATACGCTTAATAGCCCTGTTAGTAACTTCAGTTTGTCCATTAGATTAAGGGTGATACGTCGTGGATAATTTGTGAGTCACACCATATCTTTGTAAAGCTTTTTCAAGCTGGGAATTACAAAAATGTGTCCCTCTATCACTAATCAAACCTTTAGGAACTCCAAACCTATAAAATAATTGTCTTAAAAACATAACCACAACACGCTCATCATTCGTAGGTATTGCTTGAGCTTCTACCCATTTCGACACATAATCTACAGCTACTAATATGTATTTATTACTTCTAGATTAGGGAAATGGTCCCATAAAATCTAATCCCCAAACATCAAAGACTTTGCATACCTGAATGTTATTTTGAGGCATTTCGTTCTTTGAGGATATGTTTCATGATCTTTGACATGCATCACAATGTTTTACGTACTCATTAGCATCCTTAAAGACACTAGGCTAATAAAATCCGGACTTGTAAACCTTCTTTGCGGTAACATTAGCGCTATGATGCCCACCAGTAGGTCCCAAATGACAATGCCCAGAATTTTGAGGGTTTCACTTCCGGCATACTTCTTCTCATTATATTATCCGCGCACAGTTTAAATGCATAAGGTTCCTCACAGAATAAGTCTTGACTTACGAAAAAAACTTCTTTCTTTTTTTAAAGGACCAATTTAGGGGGGGGAATAACCTTTCCAACAATATAATTAACGAAATCCGCATACCATGGTTCATTGTTATTAAACATGGATTTTACCACTAATAAATGCTCGTCGAAGAATTAATCAGCAATTTCCCCCTCAGTTAACACCTCCATACCTAGATTCTCAAACCTAGATAAGTGATATGCGACCAAGTCTTCTGTGTAAGTTTCCAAAAATTACTTAACGAGCTAACGACTGTTATCTATGGAAGTGACCGACACTTTCGTGTTCCTAACAATCTCCCTCTAAGGGAGGTCACTCCTTTTTACAAAATTTTAACCTAGCATACTATGCTTCATCTTTAGTCTTGAGCTCGTTTAACTTCAATCATTAACTTGTGATTTGATGTAGTTGATTCATTGACTTTAGGAGGCTTGAGCTTGTTCCTTTATCTTGACTTGAATGTGAAAATGTTATCTTGAACACCATGAGATCATCAACAAGCATAATCTCGATTCGCCATCTTGTAAACTTTGCCATCTTGTGAGCTTGTAACTTTTGGACCGACATGCTCATACCTTTCTTGATATGTTATCTTGAAAAACTTTAATATGCATCTTTCTTGAGGTTCTTTAACTATAACACTTCGTCACTTCGAGAAAAGCGTTCGTACAGAGTGACGAAAACTTCTTTGAAATTAATTTGACTTAATACTTCGTCACTTCAATAAAGACGTACGGTTTAAAAGTAGCGGAAGACTTTGAAATATGTCTTAAAGCTTCATTGATGTCTTTATGTTTGTCGATCGGGTATGAGCATGTGGCAATGATCTTTGAGTCACTGGAATTAGGTATAATCCTTCACCTCCATCTTTTAAGTATCCTGCATTAAAATAGTTATCAATAAAAGCGAGGCGGACAAATATGGCTTTGTTCATTCGCCTCGTGTTGGTTGGAGTAACCTTACGAATACCGTGAGGATTGACCTGTGATCAGGTGATTCAATTGAAGAAGAATCTCCTTGACATATTTCCAGCTAAAAAGTATAGAATCTTTTCTAACACATTTTCTTTATAATTATCAAACCAAGCTTGTTCTCATATACCGGAAAGTCACAAAGCAGACAGCAAACGATAAGAGAGTGAACCGTGATTTACTATCTCACCAATTGAATAGAAAAAATCGATTTGAAAAGTCAATACAACGTTATCAACCTGCTAAAGTGGTTCTTGTGACACATCGAGAGTGTTAATCATTTTCAAAAATATCATCATCGTCGATCCATAACTTGGACAACAGTTTGATTCATATAGAAATCGCACCGTTGTTGCTTTCCATTGTCAAAATTGATTCATAAGAATCGCACAAGAGAGTCACCTACCAATGAGCTTGTTTGAATGTTGGCTCAAGCAGGATTCATCTTCATTGTGAATACTTAGGTATCACTCGGAATGTTATACAAGAAGAGTTTATAAAATTTATGTTGAAATAGATTATATGTTAAAAATTTTATATGGTAGATTATTAGTTGGATGATATCTAGTTACTAAAAATTTTAAATTAATGAGAACTAAAACTTGAGATTTAGAAAATTTAATCATTGTAATGGAGTTTTTGCTTTTCAACAATGAATAAAATTATAATGTAAGTTAAAATAATAAAAAGGCCCACACCACCCCGCACCAAGCGTAGGCTCTCTTAAAAATAATCATATTATACACAATGTAGTGACATAGCAATGCATACATTCATCAACAAGAGTCCAAATGAGAAAAATGGATGAACTCATATGGCACTAGACACAATTGAGCACTTTTGTTTAGTGATCTAGGCAGAGCAGACTGCCACCATTTCAAAATCAACAAACCTCGGAGTGAGAAAGTTCGAAAGAAATGCGTGAATCTCCGTGAGAAATGAAACAAGAAATCAGTTGAGTAGACCTTGAGTGGCCTAAGTAAGGTTTTTTATAGCGTTCACTAGGTCCACTGACTGTCTCAATATCAGACAACAACTTAGCGTATCCGACAGATATTATTGACCTGGTTATCTGCCTAGAGTTGTAATGGAGTGCCTCTTTCTTTCACCCATTATCCCTTACATTCTATATCATTCTTCAACCCCTTTATCGCTTATCGAGACTTCATGACTAATACCTGTTGGTTTTGTTTCCGTATTAACTCCATCTCAGTCGGAAACAAATTCTCCTATTCTCATTTTTACTCCTTATTTATTACAAACCTAATGAATTCTACACTAACTAGATATAGCCCTGGTATATTCCATCCAGTTCAGGCTGATCATGAGATTTGAATTCCTATGTCTAACAACCCTTATAACAACATAATTTAAGAACATGGTCCGGTCTTTGGGTATTCATCACAAACCCTTCAAAACCATTAAAAGTTCAATCAAAGAGTATTTGAATATAAATATCAAAAGATTTTTACACTTTGAGAGTTTTTCTTCATCACTAAAAGCTCCCCCCTTAACATGTGCATCGTAATCGTGGTACATGCTAGTGTAGAGTGCATGAGTCCAATTTATATGATCACATTTTGGTACAAGTTAGGTTCAGTTTAATCACATTTTCTCCCCTTATCTAAAATGTTAATCCCTTGATATTTTGGATATCAATTGATTAAATATTCGGGGACAAAATGTTACACGATAACAATTAGGAACATTTTAATGCTCCCCCTTAATATTTGAGGGTATATAAGACAGTGTTGAGTACAAGAAGTTGAAAATTTTTGAATTTACTAATAAATTCTTGAAAATTTTTATACTCGAGCACTCCTTATCATCACCATAAGTCTACACTATATATATACAAATTCACAAGTTTATTATGTACGAGGTTTGACCTGAATGATGAGAACATCATATGATAGAATCATATGGTTCTTTTGTAACAACCGTAGGTCTTCCGCGTAGTCTCTCTTAAGAAGTTGTCTTAGCTTCCCCGTAAAACAGTAATCCTTTCTTGAGTAGATTCAAAACTTTCTTGCAATCCGCATTAAGAAGTCTTGATGTAAAAAAGCCCAAATATCTGAAGTACACAATTAATTCAAAATCATAACACCAAAGTCAATTAAGTCCCGGATGTCCGCATTTCTCCTTATATGATATAGATGATATAAATTGAAACACCAAAGTCAACTAAGTCCCGGATGTCACAATTATTCCTTTTAAGTAGTCAAAATGATAACATCTAAGTCAACTAAGTCACAAATGTACTCATTTCTTTATGCAGAATACTGACTAACTTAAGGAATCATCATACTTATCAAACATATGTGTACCTATTTTATCAAATATTTCTACTCTTTTTAAGAATAAGCTTAGTGATTAACCGTTTGAGGAAGCATTTATTGAATCACAGAAAAGAATTCTTCTAACATTTTAAATAAATACTTCTCCTAACACTTCCCCTTTAACCTGGGAACGTCAAATGATGCAATACTAATTCAATGATGATGAGATGTCCTCTTTCCCCATGAGTTGAAATAGTGCACCCAACAGAAACGAAAGAAGGCCTAAAATCAAAAGAAGTCTAACCATGAAGGCAAGCATTAAAAGAAGGCCATGTACTCCTATCATGTATAAGACATCTACATCTTCCCCCTTGTTGGTTTCGACACCTCGAAATCAACGAAACCTTATATGCACACATATTCGAGATCATGTTCGAAGAATTAATAAGCTTAAATCTATTCCGTGAGAATCAACTTCAAGACTTTTAAAAGTATGAAAGTATTTCCAAGCATTCCTAAGTCTTTTACAAACTATGAGGTGTTGGCAATATTGATCGAATGTAGTTTAAAGCCTGAATTCACTATGTCTCAAAGTGCAAATAAGTCCATAAAGTTTTAAACATATGGCATTTTAAGCTCTTATAGTTAGTATAAATTAACTCCCCTTAAAACTGTGATCCGTCATTATCAAAAACTTTATCCGTTTATTCTGTGACTTATTTTGAAAGATCAATTTAAAAGATTATTTGATGACGCTTTCTCCCCCTCAAATAACGACCCCTTTTCTATTTAAAGAGTTGTAGTCATTGTTTGAGTGGTCGAATTGTCTTTGAAAAATCTTTTTGTGATTACTAAAAACACTGATTCATTGTGAAGACAACTTTTTACCAATAAAAATAAGATTTCTCTTATTTTGACACCTAAGCGCACCGACACGTACACTTATGGAATATAGGAAGCACGGGTTGTGATGCAAAGTAATCACAAGCCTTTGCATGGTCATTAAGTAGACCATGCCCGAGAATAAATTCCCGTTGAGAGGTCAAGTTTCCTTTTTGAAATAGTTGCCTTTAAAATGAAGACTGTGTTGCTATCAGAAATAATAGCAAGCCATTTTTGGCATGTTTTGAAAACATTTGTAAATTCTGCTCGAACTTCATTTACAACCTTGTATCATTATTGAATGACATTTCTAAGACCGTAAATGTTATCGATTTTCAGAAGACATGCCATTATTACCTCTTTTTATATTTTTCTCATTTTTTAATTTTGTATTTTGTTTTCATAAAAGTTTTTATAAAATGAAAAATCTTTTTGGTTTTTATGGTTTTATATATATATATATATATATATACATACAAAATATATATATATATATATATATATATATATATATATATATATATAAATATATATATATATATTATATACATGCACACATATAATGATATAGATATTTGAATAGGTACCACCCCTATTCTTACAGCTTCATCAGACAATATTTTATAGAGTTTCCGGCATAACACTTCGCATTCCTAGCTTGTTGATAAGAAATTCAATTCTTTCTTTGCATAGGGCTTTAGTGAAGTTGTCCGCTAGTTGATACTTCGTATTGAAAAAGTAAAGCTCTACTACCCATCTCGCAACTAAGAAATTGCTCTTTTTTTTTTTATGAAGAGAATTCTGATTCTTATGCTTTGATTGAGAATGTTGAACGTTTTAGCAAGCATAAGGCAAAAGTGCTTATAATTATCACAAAATACATTGGAAATTTTAGTGAAATCTAATAGCATAGTCGGTAAGTTTGTGATCTCATCCAAGGATTTGAGCACAACAAGCCAGACATAGCAATATATTCAGCTTTCGTACTGGATATCGCAACGCTTTTCTGCCTTTTTGATGACCAGCTAACAAGTCTGTCTCCCAATAATTGCATACTTCCAGATGTACTTCGTCTAGTATCTTGGCAACCCGCATGATCAGCGTCTGCATAAGCTGTTAGAGCAATAAAAGAATCCTTTGGATACCAGAGTCCCCTATTAACGGTTCCTCGTAGGTATTTAAAGATTCTTTTTACAGCATGTAAGTGCTTTTTGGTAGGCTTTGCCTGATACCGGGCACACATGCATACAACAAATGTTAGGTCTGGTCTACTGGCTGTAAGATACATAAGGGTGCCAATCATTCCACGATAGTGTGTAGGATCTACGGCTTTCCCTTGTGTATCTTCATCTAGTTTGGATTTCTCCACCATGGGAGTATCCACGGGGTCACTAGATTCCATACCATATTTTTTCAAAGATTCTAGAGCATATTTAGACTGGTTTATAAAGATGCCTCTGGGACTTTGTGAAATCTGTAGTCCTAGAAAAAAAATGATATTTTGCCCATCATCGACATCTTAAACTTTGAACATATTATTTTTGAAAATTGGTCACATAGTTCAGGTGTAATAGACGCAAAAATTATATCATCAACATATATTTGTACCAGGAGAATATCTTTGCCTTGTCTTCTGATAAACAATGTGGGATCCACGGTTCCTTTAGAGAATTCCTGAAACAGTAAAAACTTTGACAATAGATCGTACCATGCGTGAGGAGCTTGTTTTAACCCATAGAGAGTTTTCTTAAGCTTGTACACATGA
The DNA here is from genome assembly GCA_026074375.1 of Tanacetum coccineum. Taxonomy (NCBI): domain Eukaryota; kingdom Viridiplantae; phylum Streptophyta; class Magnoliopsida; order Asterales; family Asteraceae; genus Tanacetum; species Tanacetum coccineum. Next base: position 166 of record BQNB010169716.1, on the reverse strand, counting down.
TTCGGATTGTCTTGATCCACAATCCCGTCTGGTCGACTGACATAAACTTCTTTGCGCAGAATGCCGTTCAAGAATGCCATCTTTACATCTATTTGGTAGACGATCATATTCATGTGAGCAGCATATGCGAGGAAAATTCGAATAGCATCAAGTCTAGCCATTGGAG
>BQNB010169715.1:0-12477 GCA_026074375.1 Tanacetum coccineum | reverse complement strand
TCAAAAAGTCATTCTCTATTAATCATGAATCATTTAGGACTTATGTAGTATTGTCTCTCTTTATATCATGAAGTATGTAGTGTGACTTATGGATTAATTATCTTGTATTAGTTTTAGTTTTATCTTATGTTGTATGAATGTATTAATTGAATTCGCTATTTTATGAGTTTCTTAATTGTTGAATGAAACTCTCTTTTGGGTGACTTGAATTAAATGTTATGATTAAAAGATATTTGTCTTGCTATTGTACCTCTAACTTTGTTTTGTATCAAAAAATTCTCGTAAGATCGATCCCTTGGTGCCCCAAATGAGGGGGAGTATACATCAAGGGGGAGTCTTGATATCGTCGATTTCTTTCTTCCTACAACCACTCGACGATCATCCTTTTTGAATTCGACAAAAAGGGGGAGAAATGGAACAAAACTCTTTAATAATTTTGTAACTATTAATTTTATATAAAATTAGTTTATATTTTGTCATCATCAAAAAAATGGGAGATTGTTAATACAAATAATGTCTAAAAATATTATTTATATTTTTTTGACCTCTCAATGTTTTGATAATAACAAAATATAAAATCGTTTACGATAAAATTAAACGTTTACAAATTATTAATCGTAAAATTCCATTTCTAAGATTAGTAATCACTTAAGGTATGAACAAACAAATCATTAAGCATGATAAGTGATCAAAAAAATATTTTTCTGTTATCCATTACATTTTTACAAAAATAATTTCATAAAAATAATTATACAAAATATTTTCTAATTAAAAGAAAAGTTTTATTAAAAACTTAAAATTTGAAATTCAAATTTTCCCCCCAAAATGGAAGGTTCCATACCAGATACAACCTTCCCCGCAAAAAGACAAAAAGGAAGTGTGGTCTACTAGGCGGCCCCTTATATATTTGAGACCGCCAGGACCGCCCCCAGTGACCGTTAGATTTTCCTGCCTATAAATACTGCTCCATTCCTTGCAAAAAATCAGACCTCTTAGCACGAAATTTTCAGATAACTTTCTTTCTCTAAAATCTTCTTTATCTCTCTAAATCTCTTGATCACTAACACTCTTAGATCTTGTGTCAAGTGATAGATTGGTTCTAGCAAAGATTAGGACTCGACATTTAGTTTAGTGTCAGAAAATAACGTAAGCGATGTGTAAATGGTTTTCTCCGCCTAAAGGAAGCTTGTTGACATAGTGAAATCTCGAGTAGGATACTAGGGGAGTGGAGTAGGGCGAAGAGGTGCTTCGTAGCCGAACCACTATAAAATCTTGGCATCTTGGTTTGATTATTCCTTTCCTTATCTCTTCATATAACACCCTGTGTTTTCAAGTCATTGACGACGTCGATAAATCCACAATGTACCTTTTGTATTGTACGCGTTTGCTTTAAATCATAAATGTTAAGCTAAATCGCGTAAGCAAAAAATTAGCGTTCAATGTAATCGGGCATCAAACAATTAAATGTTTACATCAAGCAAGAGTTATATAATTATTTTGAGGATTTTTGAGAAATTTTGGTAATTTTTATTTTAGGCGTTTTGCGAGTCGTGTTTGAAATTTCTATTCGTTTTAAAGTCTGAGAAAGTTGGAAAATTTTAAAATTTTGCTCCTAGAGCGTAATTAGTTTATTTCTGTGTTTTACGGCTTTTTCCCCGTGTTCTGTAAAAAGCGTGTAAGAATCGAGGTTTACGTGATTTAACATTTTATTAAATGTCTTAAAACAAATTTAGTGGGATGGATATAAAATATTTACTAACGTAGTGTGACCCGAGATTATTGGCCTCATTTATACATAAAAGAAATACTTTTGTACTAGTTTTAAAAGATATTAAGGATGGAGGGACTAGTTTTGCCAAGTTTTCAAAATTGTTTTCTATAAATACAACCCCACACTCACACTTATAACATTTAGAAATTTTTCACTCTCTCCTCCTCTCTTTCTCTTGTCCGCCGGCCACCACAAAGGAACCACCACCACCATTTTATTTTCGACATGCAAAACGATCCATTTATACCATTGTAATCCTTGTTTAATCCTTTACAAAACCCACTAAGAAAATTTAACATGCAATAGGTTTTTGAAGAAACTATTTTCGGGTGGATTTGGGATAGTTTCGTATATAAGAGGATGTTTATTGAAGCTAGATTATGTTATAAACAAGTTGGGTTAGCTAGAAATGGAGTTGGGTTCGTGTTTTTGTCCGTTGTTCTTTGCGTTCAGGCCAGAAAGGAAGCCGAAAACCACCACTTTATAGTGTTGTTGTAAGTATGTAATTACTTGTGATTATGTTTATTTTGTTGTTTGATTGATTATGATATTATATGTGATGAAGTCCGAATTGAATCTTGCGCCGACTAGTTAGATTTGGCTATTGGATGATTGATTGAGTTGGGTGTAGTTTATAGACCATTTTGGGTATATTGTGAATGAGTTTTTAGATTGAAAAATGGTTTTGGCGAGTTTTGTAAAAGTTAAATTCGGACAGAAAGTTTAGCACGCAAAACGAGGTTCGAAAATTCATAAAATCTGATTTTTGATGTTGAAATATGAAAAGATACTCCTAAATTTACCTCGATAATTCGAACGTCCCGTAACTCCTTATAACGAAAAAGTTACGGCAAAAACAAGTTTAAAAAAACTATAAATTGCAATCAGCTATTTGAGCTTATTTTAGTTGCTGATCTGATTTTCAACAGCCATTTTGGGCACTTTCGAGTCCGTTTCGGCCTTCCGGCGAAACACGAAAGTTGTCCGGAACGAGGTTTTCTATAAAATCTCTTTTTGGTCAAATCCCTAAAAAACGTGATATAATAGCGGGTCAAAACTGATAGTCCCAACTGTTAGCGTTTTTATTAAAAATACAAGTTACAGCAGATTCTTGCAGGGGCATTTTCGTTATTTTCCGTCGAGTTTCGGGTCTCGGCTAAAACTAAAAAGTTGTCCGGAATATCGTTTCGCATAAAATCTCTTTTTACTCCGAATCGTGAAAATGTGATTTAGAGGGTCGTTTGGCTGATTACGCGAGTCAGATTTGGATAAAAATATATATAATTATAAAAGTTAAAGAAAGTAAAATATTGACTTTAAAAAGTCAACGGGTTAATATAAGACTTATTGAATAATTTATAAAAAATAATAAACGCTATTATTTTTACAGTAAATTAGACTAACGAGTTTTATAACGGATATAGTTCTAAAAAAGTAACATAACGGGGACATAATCTCTATATGTGAATTAATAAAACATTGATGTCGTGGGTCGACAGATACCTAAATATTATCACAAATATATTTATAACAGACTTACTCAAAATGGTAACTTTTCCGAAAATAGTAAACTTTCCAAAAATAGAAAGTTTCTTATAATAGAAAGTATTCGATTAAGCGAGGTGTGATGTAAATAAAAGAATGATCGTAACCTAATATTGTGGGGTTTTAGGATCTAAGGCTGCAAGTGGGATTTCTCATCACAATGTATTGAAATTATATATACAATATATAAGAATTTGTTGATACGATGTACGCAATCCCGTTGATTAACTTTCGATATAAATTAATCGGCGACATAAATTATAGGTTGTGCTCGTATGTTCATCGACTTCCGCGGATTGTTTCGATTATTTGATCTTTGAGCTGTTTGATCAAGGAGATCATTAGCCTCATGCTTTTAAGTTTCAATGTTTTTTAACTCCAGCGAGGGGATATATTGCTTGTTTGATGAAATTGAACGCAACTGTTTTTTTGATACTTGAAATATATTCCATCACAACTGAGTAAAATGCCTTGACTGCTGTGTGACCGTTAGTTACCATGAGTTGGTGAAACGCTAAAGCATTAATAGATCTATTGGGTTAAGATAACCCTGACCGGGGTTTGAATCCGTTTGGGACCACCCTGTCAAAAGACGGAACATTTTGTGGTGTAGTAATTAGGAGAAGTGGCATACTTCTCAGGACATAATTTTCTCCTACCGGAATGAATTTGTTAAGTTTCGGTACACCAAAAACGGCAGTTGGAAATCAATATTTTTTATAACTTGACTTACGAGCCACTGTATAAAAATTTTTTGTTGAAACCCAAATTATGCGTTCTAAACTAATTATTTGTAAACTTTATGAATTCACCAAGCGTTTGTTGACTTTTTTAAGCATGTATCTCAGGTTAATTGCTGTTTGATGGCTTGGATTGGACTGAACGGATATCAAGGAACGGTGCCCGGTGAAGTTGTGTTATAAATTAAAAATAATGTTTTTTTAGAACTCAAGTCCGTGTTGTCACATTAGAACAAACTTTCTCTACTTTGTATTGGGACCATATGTAACTCTGATCTTCTAATAAATGAAATGTGTTTTATAAACTATCACTGATACGTTTACTGGGACTCGTGTGCATTTTTATAAGTACTCCCCAAATGTTGGATTCAGATGCGATCATATTTTAGGGGTGATACAGAGTGATACCAAGCACGAGGAATGTAGAACTAAGTCGTATTTACAACAACTTAAGACATACAACTGTTTTTGGAAAAGTTTCACTAGTCTTTCACCGATGTCCGATATCCGCGCGCGTGTTGCTCCCGATCCTTAGAAGCCTTATGTGGTATATATTTGATTGCATATTATGTGCTTAACAAGTGGTTGACACTTGGTACAATATATAATTATTATATGTCATACATATATATATCAATAATATAATAGTATATAATATATATATAATATTATATATATATATATATATATATATATATATATATATATACGGCATCCGTTCTATGGTAAACGATTATATATATATCTTGATATTCCCGCTTCCTTCGAGAGTTTAATTTCTTTAAGCATTACGATGCATAAGATAAACATGATTTTGATACGTGATAAAACATCGTTGATATACGCAATTACTTCGAAACTTTTTCGCGACTTTACTTTTCATCTTTTGGTGATGTTGATTCGTCATAGTTTGTCGATCCCATTGGGTGATTTATCGTTTGACTCCGAGTTTGAATACTCTTCTTATTGATTTTGAATCGCATATGTTGTTTCGTAATTTATCGTTTTGAGATTTTCTAGTTGATGGGAGTGCGACATTTATATGTCGTCCATACCCCTTCATTGATTTTGGAAAACAGTTGTTAAACTGTACTCACCGAGGTATATAATGTCCGTTTGAACGTCTATCTTTGGAAACTTTCGAATAAATTTGAATGTTTAGCGTTTGATTCTCTCGATCGACTCTACTTAGTAATCATGAAATGTTTGATTCTGAAATTCAATAGAGTTTTTGTGTTGAAGAGTGTTAATCCATTGTGTAGTCTTTGTATTGGCGTTTGAAGGAGTTAAAATGGTGTTTGATTGGATTTTGAAATGGATTATACGGCAGTTTGTAACCAGCAGGTTGTGGGGTTGATTGTGAATTATTTTTGGTCATAAGGCACCTGGAAAATCCAATATGGATGTGGGCATATGTCTTAAGTATATGTGGTTCTTTGGATAGGGTCGTATCTCCTTCGGATGAGTGAGATATCGTTATTTTTGTAAAAATAGTCAAATCGGGTATACCGTTGGGAAAAGGAGTATAACTCCATATTTTTGTAATAACTTTTCAAAAGAAAATTTAGGTACCTGTAGAAGACTCTTAGGGCTATCACCTCCACTTGGTTTCACATCAAAAGCATTAATAAATTTCAAATTACGCTTATTTTCGTAAACTACAAAAATTTGTCAAAATTTCTTCTTTTGGGTGTATTGCCTTTGGGATAGCAAATTGTTGGGTATGTTTTAAAATATTTTTGGTCTATGAAGACCTGGGAAATTAGACTAGAAGGTATAAAAACCTCTTAGGTTCATGTAGGATTCGGATGGAGTCATATCGACGCCCGACGAATGAGATATCGCTAAAATGGCAAAACTAGTCAGAAAATTTAGACCAGAATTTGAATGAGTAATAAGTTCAAAAACTTATATAGCAACACCTAAATATGTAAACCTGTAAGTTCTAGAGTATGAACAACTATAACTTAAATTTAAGCGGTCTTTCGTGCTTATGCGATGGCACGTTATGATATACCTCAGTTTAAGCGAGCGATAAAAATTTTTGAAAAAAGGCAATCCTTGATAGATTTGGGCAAAATGGTAATTTCCACTTTGGGTTCAAAACCTTTCTAGCAGAGGCCCTATGTATTTGAAATTTGACCTCAAAAATTCTTTTCTATATACAAAAAACCTCCACACTAGAATTTTATCGTCCACGAACTAGTAAGTAAGGAGACTTCCAGATTTAATACGGTTTATTGATGAGGATAATATTGCCTCAGAGTTTTTTCTTAGTCACCGGCGTGGTGATCGTAAGCATACATTTAGTCTTATTACTTTTGAATTAGAAATCTAGGAGATTTCAGTGTATAGTATAGTTAATGAATTAGGATGACTTAGAACCATTACGGTTGGATGTACTGGCTTTGAAAGCCAATGATGTATCCCTTTTTGGAAAAATTGGTATGTATGTATGTTATTCTCGGCGTTGCTAATACAATTGTTGTAATTGTTCTCGGTTATGAGTTAGGAGGAGGTGTCATTGTCATAGTTGTATAAGATTGGAAGCCTGAGTCGTTGTTACCCCGACCCCGAGGCACATGCTTGTTGAGAAATTATTGACCTTCGAGCGTTGGGTGACTACAATTGGCAAATCTTTCATACGTGTATGTTACTTGCTTGCATAATCCATGAGTGGGTATTATTTTTAAAAACTTGCTATGACCGTTGACCAAACTGTATCTAATGATGTTTTGTGAATTAATGATTTTAAAACTGTGAATTGCAAATAAACGAAAATTGTGTTTGAACAAATTCAATGCGCGAATCATATTGACTATTGTATAAGTGTTTGTGTAAACAACGGAAAAATGTGTTTTCAAATTTCATAAACTGACCCTATGGTGTCAAATAAAATTTTCTTTAAAAAAACATTTTTCTTTTTAAATAATAAGAATGAAAGGTGGTGCTATCTTCTTTTCTTCCTTTTGAAATGATTTGATTTTTACTATTCAAAAATTTTCTTGGAATTAATTAACGCATGTAGCGTAAGGACAAGAAAACATTTTGACGAGGTAGGACATGATGGCGTTTGGATCTCAATTATCATAACCTGATCCAACTATCATAAATAGAAGAACCACTCTATGTCGGGTAAATCGACACCATTAAAACGCTTGATAATTAAAATAAATGTTTGGGTCAAGCTTCCGGAAGGAGAAAATATTTTTACCCTGTTACGGATATTTATGCAAGTAACTCACTCTACTCCCATTGACTGCATGGAGAGAGTCTCACGCGAGTCGTTATGACTGAGTCGTTTCAAAGCCGAAATACCTATGGTATTGTTCGGAACGAGGTTCTAAAAGGAGTGAAAAGGGACTTAGCTTGAGTAATAAGATCGGTGGTTGTTATGAATGACGTATCAAGAACCAAGTAAAGTCCGGTGAGCTAGTAATCTATGTAGAATTGATTTAACCAAGGGTGTGAACCTGATACCGACACTAAGAAGGAATCTTCTTGGAGATGTAAAGATTCCTAAGGTGGGTGGAAGCTTGAATGGTTATCCCCAAGCAGAAGTGGAGAAATGGAAAGAAAACTTCCCCACTACATTGGACGAAGATGCCTTAAATATATCAACTGATGGCCGTGAAGAAGACTTCCTATCCCTAAATAGAGTGTAGTGGGTAGTGAGTCGTAAGTATCCATGCAGACGTTTAAGGATTTTAATGATACACTATACGATACTATGACCTATCGGTTAAGTGTGTAGTGGCCCTGACGACTCTCCGCGACAAGTGACGACCCAAGGCGTAAAGAGTAACGAATTGATTGAGATTCTAAGCTAAAAGGTAACGTCCGTATCCATTACAATAGGAACACCAAAATAGCCACGTCTTAAGTCGAGCGGTTATTGAATTAAGAGTGTGAGTATTTTCCGACTTGATCATTTGATATTCATTTAATGATGCAACGCATGAGAATAGGACCAAACAACGATGTTAGTCGCCATGAGAAAACGTTGAAATTTTTGATTTTCGTCGAACGAGCAATAAGTCCATGATGCTTATTGTTTTCTTAATTGATTTTGAATTGCCCATTACATTATTTGTTGTATCTATATACACGTATATACATACATATATACACGTATATACATACATATATACACGTATATACATACATATATACACGTATATATACGGCATCCGTTCTAAGGTGTACGATTATATATATCTTGATATTCGCTTCTTGCGAAGAGTTTAATTTCTTTAAACATTTTGATGCGATATGATAAAATCATTTTGACACATGATGAAAACATCGTTGTTATATGATTATCTTCAAAACTTTTTCGTGACTTTACTTTTTATCTTTTGATGATGTTGATTCGTCGTATTTGTCGGTCCCATTAGGTGATTTGTTTTTCGACTCCGAGTTCGAATATTTTCTTATTACTTTTGAATCGCATATGTTGTTTCGTAACCTATTGTTTTGAAATTTTCTAGTTGATGGGAGTGTGACTTTTATATGTCATCCCATGAACCCTCATTGTTTTGGAAAATGACTGTTAACTTATTCTCGCGTAACGTGTCATTTGGAAATGGCTATTTTTGGGAACTTCCGAATAAAGTTGGTATGTTCGCGTTTCAATCATCTCGTATCGACCTCTACATAGTAAGTCATGAAATGTTTGATTCTGGGAATTTATGAGTTTCTATGTTTGAAAGAGTGTTAAGTCATTGGGTATGGCTTTGTATTGGCGTTTGGAGAAATTAAAACGGTGTTTGGGTAGATTTTGAAATGGATTTTTTAGTAGTTTGTAACAGCAGGTTGTGGGGTTGATTGTGAATTATTTTTGGTCTTACGACACTTGGGAAATCCAATTGAGATGTTGGTACATGTTTAAGGTACATGTGGTGAGTTGGATAGAATTTTAACTCTTCCGGATGAGTGAGATATTGTCGTTTTTCTAAAACTAGTCAAATTTGGTATACCATTGGGAAAATGAGTATAACTCCATATTTTTTTAATAACTTTTCAAAAGACAATTTAGGTACCTGTATAAGGATCTTAGGGTTATCACCTCCATTTGGTTGCACATCAAAAGCATCAATAAATTTCAAATTTAGCTCATTTTCATAAACTACAAAAATTTGTCAAAATTTATTTGGGGACTTCTTTGGGATAGCAGCTTGTTGGATACGTTTCAAAATAGTTTTGGTCTATTAAGACCTTGGAAACTAGACTAGGAGGTAGACAAACCTCTTAGGTACATGTAGGAATTCGGATAGAGTCATATCGACGTCCGACGAATAAGATATCGCCGAAATGGTAAAACTAGTCAAAAAAAATTGAGACCATAATTTGAATGAGCAATAAGTTAAAAAACTTATATAGCAACACCTAATTATGTAAAACTGTAAGTTCTAGATATTGAACAAACCTATATTTAAGCTGTTGTTTCGGCTTTTGCAGACACACAGTTTAGGAGATACACTCAGTTTAGTGGAGCGATAAAATTTTGGAAAAATAGGCGACTTTGATAAATAGGGTTAAAATGGTAATTTCACCTTGGATCCAAAACTTTATGGGCAGTGGGCCCTACGTTTCTGGAAATTAGACTCTAAATTCTTCCCGTAGACGAAGACCTTATACTTTTATCGTCCACGGACTAGTAAGTAGAAGGATTTCAAGATTTAAGTTTATTGGGTTGAGGTTATTGTTGCCTCAAAGTTTTATCTTATCACCGGCATGGTGATTGTGCACTCTTTAGTTATTACTTTTGATTTAGAACTCTAGGAGAGTTTATGTATATGTAGTTTATGTATTGGAAACTTAGAATCATCATGATTGGATGTATCAATCTTGGAACCAAAGATGGTAACATTCGGGGGATTTTTGGTTATACGTGTACTACCCCCTGCACTGTTATTATTATTATGGTTACGAGAATTATGATTATCCTTGATTATGAGTTTGTGTGATTGTAGATGTTGATGTTTTGAGTGGCCTTGTTACTAGATTGACTTAACCCCGAGTGTGGAATGATTCCGGTTGGTGGATCCTCCGCACGTGTATGGTACTTACTTGCATTATCCATGAGTGGGTATTATTTTAGAACTTGCGGTGACCGTTGACCGAACTATATTTAATGATGTTTTGTGAATTAATAATTTTAAAACTATGGAATTGCAATAACGAATTTGTGTGTTGAACAAATTTCGTTGCGCGAATTGCACTAATTTTGTGTGTAAACTATTTGTGTAAACAATGGAAAAATGTGTTATTAAATTTTATAAACTGGCCCTATGGTGTCAGATAAAATTTTCTTTAAAAAAAATAATAAAAAATAAAAATAAAAATAAATTTATTTTTCTTTTTAAATAAAAAGAATGAAAGATGAAATGATGCTATCTTCTTTCCTTTCTTTTAAAAGAATCATATTTTTATTTTTATTTTAACTTCTTTTTTTGGTGCCGAGAACATGACTTGCGCGTGTAGCGTATGAAAAGAGAATGTTTTGACGAGGATGGACATGATGTCGTTTGGTCCTCAATTATGCATAACTTGATCAACTAAGCATAATTTAGGAAGAACCATGCTATGTCAGGTAAATCGCCACCCTTAAAACGCTTGATAATTGGGATAAATGTTTGGGTCAAGCTTCCGGAAGGAGAAAATATTTTTACCCGTGCTATGGATTCTTATGCAAGTAACCCTACTCCTATCGACTGCATGGAGAGAGTCTCATGCGAATCATCATGATCGAGTCGTCCCGAAGGGAAAATACCTACGGTATTGCTCGAAACGAGTATGTCTAGAAAGGAGTGAAATCTAGCTAATGGTAATGAAGATCAGCGGTTGTTATAAAGACGTGTCAAGACCAAGTGTAGTCGGTGTGCTAGTGAGCAATGGTAGAATTAAGCTACCAAGGGTGTAAACCTGATACCGACACTGAGAAGGAATCCTCTTGAAGATGTAGAGATTCCCAAGGTGGGTAGAAGCTGAGATGGTTAGTCCCGAGGTTGAAAGTAAGAAATAGATAAGACTTCTCCTACATTGGATGTGTGTTGCCTTTGATGTATCAATTAATGGCCGTGAAGAAGACTTCTTTCCCTGAAATGGAATGTAGTGGCAGTATAGTTGTAAATATACCTGATGTCTTCAAGGATTAGAATAAGGCACTAAGCGACTCCTAACTTAAGGTTAGGTATAGTGATCCTAACTCCTTGACGTAATGACTTGGTGCGCGTTTGAAAGAGCAAAAAGATTGGATATTCCAGCCGAATTGTGACATCCGTTTCCATCTTGGAGAAACCATCAAGATCTCTAACGCCTTAAGCCGAACAGTATTAAAATAGGAATGTGTGTAGTCATCTCGACTTGATTAGTTGAGTCATCCAAGATTCGATGCGATGTGTTAGGATCGAGTCGACTATGCTAGTCGCGGTGCGTAAACGTTGAAAATTTTATTTTATTTTTCGTCAAACGAGCAACGAGCCCATGATGCTCAATTGTTTTCTTGATTGTTTTCAATTTGTCTTTCGACAGTATGTGTTTTTTGGCAGAATTATCACCATCGAATTGTGTGAAACAAGGTGCTCTATGTGTTTTACGTGCTATGTGCTTTTAAATGGTAGTAAGCGTTTAGGTCGCTTTTGTGTTGTCGTGATACGGCTTAGGACGTGAGTGAGTAGGTGTACTTACCTGGATGTAGATGAAGGTTGATTTGAGAGGTACGTAAGCCTAATGGTCCGTTGTCGGTTGTGGCTTGTTAACCCACGAGCATGACTATGGTTGGCTAAAACCTAACTGTGATTTAGTCGAGATCATTACCAAGAGGCCTAACCATCCGGCGAGCCAGGTATAATGAGCAATCTAATCGGTTGGGTATGAACCCGCGTGATGAGCATAACCATTGTTGAGGCTTCCTAATAAGTAAGCACGAATATTTTGCTAAAATTTATAGATAGCAGGCATGATTATTGCCAAGCGTGATGATAAGCTAGGTAGAAATATAAGGTCATTCTAAAAAATGACGAATAGGCAAATATGTGCTTAATTGAATATGTGATTTTATATGTTAGTGCTATAATGCGTTTGATGGGGTCGTATGTACTCCGAAATATTTTTCGCAACCAGTGGGGAATTATTAAATGGACCGAAAGGGCGACATGTGTATTTTGGTTTTTGGATATTGATGAGTATTTTGGTTTTGGATGATGACATATATATATAAATTGATTGATGTCGAGTTCTTTTCGTAGGGTAGCGGTTTTTGGGCTTTGGTTGAATACCAATTTTTTTAAATGATGGTTTATGCAATTAAAAAAGTGTGTTTATGTTATATGTTATTTCGTAATTATAAGATAATTATTTAGTTGGCTGTCATTATTTTTCTTGGTCTATGAAGCCAAGTTATACATTATTCTTCGG
>BQNB010169714.1:0-13750 GCA_026074375.1 Tanacetum coccineum | reverse complement strand
ATTTTGAGCTTTTTGTCCCCTACAATGGGAAGTTAACCCACGAAAATAAGGGGTGAGGGGGAAACTAGATATTTTTTTTTGGAGTAAATTGCAAAAATGGTCCTTGTGGTTTGGCAAAATTGCAGATTTGGTCTTTCGAATTTTGAAATTGCAAAAACAGTCCGTATTTTGAAGGTTTGGTTCCACTTTTGGTCCTTGGTCGAACTAAAATGACTAAAATACCCATTTTATTGGACGATTTTTGTAAAAGAACAGAGGGGTATTTTAGTTATTTTAGTTCGACCAAAAATCAAAAGTGAAACCAAACCTTCAAAATACGAACTGTTTTTGCAATTTCAAAATTCGACGGATCAAATCCGCAATTTGACCAAACCACAAGGACCATTTTTGCAATTTACTCTATATTTTATATTTCTATGTATAAAAACACCATTAAATTTTTATTCTAATATAAAAAAACACTTTTTATTATTGAAATAATTTTTTTTTAAATATCTATGTAATTACTATTTTTTTAAATAAATTGTGTAATTCGGGTTAATCGAGTCAACCCGAAAACCGAACCGAATTTAAATTTGGTTTTCGATTCGGTTCGGTTGAAATCTAGTTTGGTTCGGTTCGATTTTCGGGTTGACCCAAAACAAAAAATTTAACCGAACAACCCGATAACCGAACCGATCAACGCCCCTAGTTTCGTTAAATCAGTCTTTTTTACTTAAAATTCTCTGAGTGTGCATGTCTTTTGGATTAAATAAATGGGCTCCCATCTTTTTGGCCCGGATACCACTCATTTGTGCCTCTGGGCTTCTACGCTACTTATTTAAGATTTTAAGATAGCTCTTTTATTTGAACCTGGATCTTGTAAAAAAACAAGCAAATGAACCCGCGCGTTGCGGCGGGGCTAATTTTTTCTCGAATAATTTTTTTTTACGTTTCGGGGGGTTTTTTTTTTGCCGATGCGTTATGCGGGGCTAAATTTTAATATTTTCTTTTTTTGTATGATTCGGGGAAAAAAAATTTGCGTTGGACGGGCTAATATTTTCCCGAATATTTTCTTTTTCTGGGACGGTTTTGTAAATTTTTTTAAGGAATTTTTTGTGTAAGAAAATCGTAAATAGTTAAACGGTGAGGGTCCGTTTTGTTTTTTTTTACTTTGGGCCAGATTTTAGGCTATTTTTTGGCTAATTTTTTCCCGAATATTTTCTTTTTTTGGGACGGTTCGATATCTTTTTATTTGGGCCGATGAATGTAAAAAAGTTGTGAACAATAAAAACTTGACGTGTTTTTTTTGTTAATTTTTTACGGGATTTTTTGTGTAAGAAAATCGTAAATAGTTAAAAGTTGAGGGACCGTTTTGTATTTTTTTTTACTTTGGGCCAGTATATTAGTAACAATTTTTTTTATATAGCTTATGTGTTGGGCCTCATGTTTAAAGTGTTTTTTTTTTTGCTATATGGGTTTTTTTTTAATATAATGGGTTGTACGTTTGTGACCATATTAATTATTTTAAAGTTATTAGGTATCGAAGATGTTTCCGCGGGTATTTTTTTTATCTGAATAAATCGAAACTTTTGTAATATTTTTTTTTTCCTTCTACTTTGTGCATACAAATTTAAATAAATAAATTAAAAAAAAAAAAAAAAAAAAACCAAAATCGGGCTGGCCCAAGCCAGCCGGCCCAAAAAGTACTGTAGCAACCCACGGACAAAAACGGCAGCGTTTTTGTCCGTGAATGTGTATATTGATAATTACCGATCAAATACGACGTCGTTTTGGCATGGGCCGAAAACTACGGGCCAAAAAAGCGGCCCACAACAAATAAATAAAAAAATTGCAGGCCCAAAATATAAGAAAAAAAATATTTACAAAATGGACTCTCAATTTTTAATTATTTACGACTTTTTTGTATAATAAACTTTATTTACCAAATATATAACACATATATACCAATTCATTCAGATCAAACAATACCCACGGAAAAATCTTCGAATTGCGAACAAAACGAGCCAAATATTGCAATGCTTTTTTGAACATAACTCATCAGATATCTAATCTACAAAAGATCCCCAAATCAAGAACCCTAAATTGAAAACCCCAAATCAAGAACCCTAAATATACCTATAAGATTCAAATATAGTGCGTTTGGTTACCTATCCGGCTAACACAAACGAGATTCGTCAATCCCAATAGGCCTATCCACAATATTCGCGTTTACTCGCAAGTGATTAATGGTCCATGATAGTAGGGTCTTTTGGCATCAAGGGACTTAGATCACATGAAATAATATATTATGATAGCATACATGTAGAAAACACTTGTATTCATAGATTATAGAATGTATCCCCCTCACGGGTTTATGAAAACATTCAAGAGATTTAAAAGTGACGTTATGAACTCACCTTAACAGGGAAAATCTGATTGATGGAAAAAGAATATCAAGTGAAAGTAACGGCTTTCGTCACACAACCTAGTGTAATATGTCAAGTCTTAGTGTGATTGTTTATGTTTCAAAAACTTTATAAAGTTTAACGTATTACTTTGATTTATTAATTTATGGAGATATTGTATCACTGTTCGGGCTATCATAATTCAGAGGTCATGCAGTATTGTTTGAGGAGCTAGGGCACTTTAAATCGTAAACCCAGCAAACTCGTCAAAACGTATACTCAAATGAAACCCCTCACATGAAATTCCCTAGTAGCGTGATACGATAAGATTGTAAATTTCTTCAAAAGCTAGTCGATGATAAGTTACGTTAAATATATAACGTAATTGATTTATAATGCATTGATCGTTGATTAATAACGACAAATGTGTCGGGTTTTAACAAAATCGAGTCTTATAATATTCAAATATATTTTTATAATTTGTATAAAAATATTATATCTTATATTTTTAAGAATACAAAAATGACAGTATATACCCTTGGTTTATAAACTTTTACAAGTTTAGTCCTTTATATAATAACTATGTATAATTTATACCTTTAACTTTAGAATTTGGCAAGACAGCCCCTTATAGTTATAACTTTGGAATAATGACATTTTCAGCCCCTTTAGTTATAAATTTCAGAAAGTTACGATATATACCCTTATGCATGAAAACTTTTGCAAAACAAGTCTAAAAAGCCATGCGAGGTTATTTTAATATTCCAAATGATATTTGGAGGTTATAACTTATTAGAATAAGCTAAAATAAGATGTTTTAACGTAACAAAAGTTTAGAAAAAGGATTCGTTTGTTAGAAAATCAAAACGGGTTGTTTTTAGGGTTTTTACCAAAAACACATGGGCTTGAGGATTCAAAGCTTCAAACAAGAGTTTTTATATGTTCTTAGGAGTATTATGAACATTATAATATAGATTATAAGCTTACTGAACAAGAACTAAGCTTACTTGAGCTAGAAATGGGTCGAAATAGGGTTTTTAGGTTCGTACGCCTAGTAACGACTTCAAGGGCTCCTTTTTCTTGATTCTTGGCTTCTATTCTGAGCTTAGGGACTTCACTTGATCTTCTACTACTGCTAGAGAATGGCTAGAACTCCATTTGAGTGTGTGTGTTTTAGTTTGAAGGATGAATTGAAAGGGGTGTATGTTTCGGCTATTTATAGTGCTCAAAGAGCCTTAGTGCCCAAGTTTTAGCATTTTCTGACTTGTGGTTACTCTTGCTTCTCCTTGATCTGCTTAGAACTCCATTTTGAGTGTGAGGAAATAGATTTGAGGTGTTGAATGAATTTGCAGTGAAATAGGGAGGCCTTTTTATAGGGTTGAAGACCTAATGCCTAAGTAAACTTGGAGAAGAGTTCAATGGATGATAAGGAGTGACTAAGGGATGCTAGATGATGAGTCCTGAGGTCTAGAATTGTAGCATTACAAGGTGGTGAGGTTGTGGGAGGCTTATATGGCCGCGGGAGGAAATGAACAACAAGGAGGTGGTGTGGCTTGCTTGGTGGCCAATAGTTGAATGGGAGGTGCTTGTAAGCTACTTGGGTGGCTGCTTGGTGAGTCATATAGGTGCTTGAGGAGCTAGGTTGGTAACTTAGGAGTAAAAATGGGTCAAAATGGAAAGAAAATGGTATCGGGTTGGTTTTTCTTTCGGGTTAGGGTTTAGGGTTTTAAAATGTGGATTAGGGTTAGGATTAAGGGTAGATTAAGGTTTAGGATTAGTTTTAGGATTGAGATTAGGGCTTAGGATTAAGGTTTAGGGCTTAGTTTTAGGTTTAGGGTTTAGTTTTTAGTTAAAAGTGAAATTAGGGTTTAGGGTTTTGTTTTTAGGGTTTAGGGTTTTAAATTAGGGTTTAGGTTTAAGGTTTAAGAGTCATGCATTAAGTGCTTGTACCTTGTGTTAAAGTGGTGTAAAGTTTAAACATGGTTTAGGAGCTTAAATGACCTAATTAGGTTTTTAGGCATTATTGACTTGTACATTGATCTTAAATGAGATGTACATTGACTTGGAGGGAAAATATAATTCAAATATTGTGCATTGATACTTGTACACATGCTTTAAAGGCTTGTACATTTATTTTATATGTATATATTACATATAATTTGGGTTTTGGTATAAACGTTAACGTTTAATGCTTGTTTTGAGATAACGCTTTGAAAAGTACGTTAAATGGATAATGTACTTGGTAAAATGATATTAAGATATTGACTTGACATATTAGGATGTTTACATAAGGTAAACATATATATAGATAGGATTGATAGAGGTTGCGTGAGCTCGTTTACTTTAGAGATGCAAGTTACGTTGTAAAATGAGATAAAACAAAACTTTTCCCTGTATAAAGGTGGTGTATGTATAATAGATGGATAATACAATGTAACTAATTTAATAGATTGATAATTACATTGATGAAAATTACGGGTTATTATAGTTGGATCCAAGATACTCTTTAACTATTGATGGTACTTGGGATCTAATTGAAGCAAGAAATGTTGTAGAATGATCAGCTTGCTTGAGTTCCTTAACAATTTGTTCCAATTCAGTTAAACTTTGGACAATAGATTTTACTGCTTTAGAGTTGGAAAATTGAGTAGATGGGATTTCTGTAGCTGGTGGTGGAGGTGCTGGTGGTGTAAATGGTGGTTGTTGTGTTGTTTTAGGAATCACGGACACTTTAACAGCATGAAACGGTTCTTGCTGAATATTAGGCACATCTTGTTGGATTTGAACATCCGACAAGGAATTGATCTATGCTTCATCATTTTTTGGAATAGTACCGATAAGAGATGCATTAGGAGAATTAGTAAACTGATTACCAAAGTTTGAAGAGACAAAATGACTGGAGGTGGATTGAAGCAGACTAGGTGTCTCTTTTTGTGTTGTTGAGACAGGAACCACTAATTGTTCATCTCCAGCTTGATCATCTCCTTTTGCTCTTCCTCAACCTTGAGTTCTTCATCTTCCTTTTGTTCTTCCACTCTTTTAGTATTTTCCTCGTCTGCTTCCTCAGCAACATTCATTTCTACTACATCCTTTACCTGATCTTCAACATCAGTGTTTATCCTTTCATCGTCAATCTTTTCAATATCAATACTCGCATCATCTTCTTCTTCTTCATCATTCTCAGATTCATCATCATCAGTGGATTGCTATGGTATATCTTCGGGTTTCTCATCTTTGTAAATGAGTAGATATTCCTCATCATCAGTGGAGCCCCAATCATCAAGATCATCTCTAGCTTTACTTTTATCTTCTGACTTATCCGAAACCTCTGGTGAAGTACCAACTCCTTTATCTGAGTCTGCAGATTTGTCTGATGGCTCATCAGGAACCTCTAGTCTTATACCAGCTCCTTTACTTGAGCCTCTAGTTTGATGTTGAAATTTGCTTTCACATCTTCTTGCCTTGATTGCTCTATGAGTTTCAAGTTCTAATTGTGCTGCATCAGATAGCAATTCAATACCTTTAAGCTTTCCAGATGACTCTTGTGTTTTCTTTGCAGGGACACTTGGAGGTTTCTTATTAGATACAAACTCTGGGTGTCCCTTTTCTTTTTGCTACTTGGCTAATTTTCTGTGTTATCCTTTAGGATTCATCATGGAGTACCAATTTCCTCTTTGATTGTTTCTTTTTGGAGGTAGCAGTTGTCTTCTTCGAAACAACAAGTGCTTTAGTTTCATGAGCTCCTTTACCTATTCCTTTCTTTGAAGGAATTAAACCAGTGGATATGCCAAAGAATGTCTTGTAAGCTTCAGTGATCTTGATCTTATTAGTTATCAGTGTATCTAGGATTGGCTTTCCATAGACTTAGTAAATATCTCCTTTATTGATGAACTTTAGTCTATCCAACACACCATCATTATCAACAGTGTGGTAGGGTGAACCTTGTCTTTTGGAAATAGATTTGTGTTGAGACATGAAATAATGTATGATGACTTTGGTGAACCTTGGGTAGGGCATGATCTCTCATCTTCTAACTTTTGACTACATGTTGTCGATTTGGTATTGAAGATCTTCCCAAGTTAAAGCAGCATAATCAACATTCGCCTTGTGGTACATGCCCCACATTATTCCAATTCTTGATGGCGGAGTCTATCATTACTCAATGTCTTCCCCGATAAGCATCTGTTAATGATATCTCCAAAGGTTCTCCAAGGTTGATGCATCTGATCAACATACATTTAAGAAATGTATTTCAATTGACCTTTGTAGCCAAGATCCAGAAGAAATTCCAGAAGAGAATCAGAAAATGGAGGCACAGTGAATTCCTGATTCTGAACTCTTGGGCATATATCAAGAATCTCTTTAAAAAGTTCAACATCAATCTGACACGTCTTGTTGTCAATGTCAAACTGGTAGAAAAGGGATTTCTTAACCTTCTTAATCGTGAGCTAGAACTGCTGCATGTAAATTCCGGGTACATCAGCAGGAATAAGAAAAGCATTGTAGCATGGAGTGTTCATGATAATATCCAAAACGACTTGATATGTTTCCTCCTTTTGTGTTATGGAAGGATCCATTCAGATTGCTTTTGCCAATTTTGACTCTGTCATCTGAAGGAACCAACTTTTCATCACGGGCAGCTTGTTGAGCTTTATCTTGCTTCATGATTTTGCTTAAGAGTTATCAAATACAGTTTATATACATGACAATATATATTTGACTGATTAGATTAACTGTTTTTGTTATTATAACTGGTTTTAAGTTTCAAGTTATCAAGTCTGGTTTGTTATACAACTTGAAATAATTAACTAGGGTCTATGGTCAAAAATTGTCCAACTAATAAAAGTCCACATTTTTAGTCAAAGTCAACTGAAGTCAAATGGTCAAAGTGTAGTCCATAGTCAAACTTGTCAATTCTGGATTAGGCAGAAAATGTTGTTATGTTCTTAGGATTTGTTTAAAATTTTGGCAGAGTTTTTGTTCATAAAATGTCATAAACCGCAACCATTTGTTACCCTTTCATACATAAACCGCAGCCAAGACTAATTTACACAAATCACAGCCAAGTGAATTACACAAACCGCAGCCAAGTGAATTACATAAACCGTAGTTAATACAAATTACGCAAACCGCGGCCGAGCATAAGTACACAAACCGCAGTCAAGAACAAGTACACAAACCGCGGTCAATAACAAAATACACAAACCGCAGTCAAGAGCAATTACATAATCCGCAGTCAAGAACAAAGTCACAAACCGCAGTGTTCATAAACTATTGAGATCTAGATTTTCTTTTGACAATTTTAAGCATACATTCTTGAGACCTAAGTCCTTTTATCACTTAAACCATATAAATTAGACCTTTATATCTTATTACAAACACTAGAATCGTTTTAGGCATTTTTCGAGCAATTTTCAAGAAACACATTACACTTCTAGCCAATTCGAACCTAATAACCCACGAAAAAAAATCAAAGATAGTCCCTATGGGTTTTTAGCAACACAAGAAGTTATTCTATTACATTCACAAACATCAAATATAACTTATTATCACAAACCCACAAACATATAAGTTCTTAATTAGTTTTTTGCACAAAACTCGACCTTAAAGAACAAAATAACTCATAAATGTGTTAGAGTTATGGAAAACTGTTTCAAACGCATGTTATGCACATCTAGACGAACAAAACCCCCCATATTAATTAGACTAAAACACAATTTTTTTCTTATGAACCTTAATTTGATAATTAGGGTTTTTGAGAAATTTGTTACGAATTAGACTAATTCCTTTTAAGAGATTGTTGTTTGGACGATTATGAACGAGATTCTAGTTTACCTTGAATCTTGAAAATGAGTTTTGATTTGTGTTTGAACTTATGCGATGAGTGAGAGAAAGAGGGAAGAGGGAAAACTTTTTTTATAAGTTTTGATTTTCTAAAAAATCGTCTCATGTTTGTGTTTAACATAATTTAAAGTTTCAAAAGTTAACACTTCTAGTCCCTATGGTTTATTAAGACATTCATTTTCCTTTTATAACTTTCCAAAGGTTTAAGCATTTTAAGAAAATGACATCTTTAGACCTCCTAGTTGCAAACTTAAATACTAAGACTCAAATTTTGCATTATAAGCCTTAAATGTTGAACCAAATATATCTTAAGCCCAAATGAGTTAAACTTTTTAACTCCCCTTTAAAGATTGATCCGTTATAGTCGAAAAACCTTTTTCGTTTATTCCGTGGTTTATTTTGAAGAATCATTTTAAAAGAATTATTAAAACATTTTCCCCTCAAATAATTTCCTGTTTTCTAGTTAAAGAGTTGTAGACATTGTTTGAATGATAGAATTCTCTTTTAAAATATTTTTCTGATGACAAATTGATATTACTGATTTCATTTTGAAAATCAACACTTTTATACCACCAAAAATAAGATTTCTCTTATTTTTACAAATAAATGCACTAACACGTACACTTATTTTCAGAAAGCACGGGTTGTGTAGCAAAGTATACACAAGCCTTTGTATGAATGTGAAGTTATTCATACCCGAGAAAAGTTAATTTCCCGTTGAGAGGTCAAATTTTCTTTTTGGCAAAATACTTGCCTTTTAAAATGAGGACCAGGTTGCTATCTGAAATAATAGCAATCATTGCCATGTTTTGAAAGTATTTACAACTTCTGCTCGAACTTCATTTACAGCACCGTGTCATTATTGAATGACATTTCTAAGGCCGTAAATGTTATCGATTCCAAAAGACATGTCAGAATTACATATTTTTGAATTTTTTGATTTTCTATTTTTGTATTTGGTTTTCTAAATTTTTTTTATAAAAATGGATTTTTTTGATTTTTTTATATTTTCTTATTTACATATAGTACATAGGATATGTGAAGAGTTACCACCATTATTCTTCCTCTTCTTAAGCCAAACGTTTCAGAGTTTCAGGAGACGTGCTTTTCATTCCAGGCTTTTCTATCAAAAAGTTGAATCTTTCTCGAGGCAAAACTTTGGTGAAGATGTCTACTAGCTGATATTCTGTTTTGACGAAGTAGAGTTCCAGCACTTCATTTTACACTTGCTCCTTAATAAAGTGATATCTCACATCTATATGCTTGGATCTTGAGTGTTGAACATTATTGCAGCATAAAGCAATTGTACTCTTGTTATCACAGTACAAAGGAATCTTATTGAATTTAAGCCCATAATCTGTTAGTTGTGATCTCATCCATAAGATTTGAGCACAACACCCAGATAAAGTAATATATTCAGCCTCTGTGCTAGAGATAGCAGTGCTCTTTTGCTTTTTGGATGACCAGCTGACAATTTTGACCCTAAGAATTATGCACTTCCAGATGTGCTTCGTCAGTATCTTGACGCCTGGCGTAGTCTGCATCTGCATATGCTGTTATAGTAATGCGAGAATCTTTTGAATACCAAAGACCCATATCACTGGTTCCTTTTAGGTATTAAAAGATCCGTTTAACTGCATGTAAGTGCTTTTCGATAGGCTTTGCCTGATACCGGGTACACATGCACACTACAAATACAAAGTCTGGTCTGCTGGATGTATGATACATAAGGGAACCAATCATACCACGGTAATGTATAGGATTGACTGGTTTCCCCTGTAGATCTTCATCCAGTTTACTTTTATCTACCATAAGGGTGTCAACAAGATCACTAGATTGCATACCATATTTCTTTATTATTTCAAGAGCATAGTTAGACTGGTTTATAAAGATGCCTCTGGGACTTTGGAAAATTTAAAGTCCAAGAAAGAAAAAAAATTTCCCATCATCGACATCTTAAATTTGGAAGTAATTATTTTAGCAAATTCATCACACAAAGCAGGATCAGTAGAAGCAAATATTATATCATCGACATAAATTTGTACCAATAATATGTCACAGCCTGCTTTCCTGGTAAATAGTGTTGGATCGACTGCACCTTTGGAGAATTCTTGTGATAGTATGAAACTGGACAGCATGTTATACCACGCGCGTGGAACCTGTTTAAGACCATAAAGTGCCTTTTTGAGCCTGTACACGTGATTTGGGTTGTCTTGATCTACGAATACTTCCGGTTGACTAACATAGACCACTTCGCGAAGCTCGCCGTTCAAGAAAGCAGTTTTGACATCCATCTGATAGATTGTCATGTTCTTGTTGGCAGCATTAGCAATGAAGATACGAATGGCATCTGTTTAAGAAACTGGTGCAAACGATTCCTCAAAATTAATCCCCTCCTCTTAACGGTATCCTTTAGTAACCAATCGAGCCTTGTTTTTTAGTACACCCCAAGTTCGTTATTCTTGACTTTGAAGATCCACTTTAGTTTAATCAGCATTATAAAATCTATAGAAGGTATTAATTCCTAAACTTGCAGTCGCTCGAATTCATGTATTTCTTCCTACATAGCTTTAATCCAGGAGGATTCAAGCATGGCTTCTTTAAAATTCTTCAGTTCAACAAAAGTGAGGAAGGCATCGAAATAACACCACATAGCGTCAGTCTTAAGTTGCTTTTTTGTGGAGACTGGTTGAGAAGGATCTCCAATCACATTTTCTAATGGATGAGTCTTAGTCCATTTACCAAGACGTTCAAATGGAGTGTGAGATGACTACACATTTGAGTATGATTCTTCTGAAGGAGTGTCTTGAAATAGAGTATTGTCAAATTGTATAGATTGTAGCTTTTCTTCAACACTTTTAGAGATAACTGTGGATTGTTCTTGTTCTTGATTTGATGAAGTACTTGCAGATGGTGCATCGTGTTCAAGAGAAATTGACACAGGTGAACCGGTTGGATCATCAGGTCTTCGAGCAACATTTGTGGGAACTGGAGAAACAACACTTGGTGGAGGGTTAAAGAACTCATCAAACATTGGTTGGGATAAGATATCCTAATCATTCTTTGTCAGTGGGACACAAGGTGTTAAAGAAGGAGGATTTGGCACGAGTCCTGAACTGAGTGTTCCAGGAGTCATTAATTGAGGCGTGGGTCCTGAACTAAACTGTTCAGAATCCATTGTTGTCAGGTCATCAAATGTAACAGGAATTGTTTCCATTATCTGCCGAGTTATTTTGTTGTAGATTCGGTAAGCCTTCTTTGCAAGAACACATCCAAAAAAATACCTATATCAGCTTTTGGTTTCAATTTACCTAAGTCCTTGTTGTCATTGGTCGGGTAACATAACGAACCAAAGACATGAAGAAATGATAAATTATGCTTCTTCTCATGCATAAGCTCATAAGGAGTTTTGTTGTAATGAAGATGTATTAGGGAACGGTTTTGGGTATAACATGATGTTGAGACTTCTTCTGCCCACAAATACAATGGAGCTTTAGAAAAATCAACATGGTACGGGCAGCTTCCACCAAAGTGCGGTTTCGCCTTTCGACAATTCCGTTCTGTTGTGGAGTGCGCGCAACAGATGTTTGATGTGTGATTCTGACATTTTCATAATATTATTTAAGAATTTGATTCACAAACTCGGTTCCATTGTCTGTTCGAACGTTTCTGATAGTAGCATTCAAACGAACTTGTATTTGCTTCAAGCATTTGATGATGACCTAAGGAGTTTCATCCTTTGATCTTAAAAACTTAACCCACGTAAATATTAAGTAATCATCGACGATAACCAAGATATATTTCTTCCCATTTATATGCTCCACACGCATTCGCCCACAAAGATCAATATGCAAAAGATAGAGTTTTCTTGATTAGTGTCGTCAGCTTTGGGTTTATGAGAGTACTTCTTGCTTTTTCTTAAAGAACATGCCGAACATAATTGATCTTTCTTGAATTTTATCTTTTTTTAGACCTCGAACAAGTCCTTGCTTAGCCAGCTGGTTTAGAGTACTAAAGTTTAAATGAGACAGACGTCCGTGTCATAACCAGCTTTTAGTCTTAGAGGCTTTAGATAACAAACAAATTGGAGAAGACTTCGGTATATCGTCTAAGGAAATGGTGTACAAATTTGTGTCTCTTGATTCAGAAAGTAAATTTGCACCTTCTAAATTCCGAACGTAGCAAGTGTGCTTCCGGAAAGCTACTTCAAGATCCGAGTCACAAAATTGACCCACATAGAACAAATTATGCCTGAGACCCTTAATATAATAAACCAGTGAGATTGTAAAATTCCCTAGTTGATAGTCACCATAACCCATTATATTTGAAATCTGATCATTACCAAATCTGATGGTACCCAAAAATTTGCTAACAAAGTTGATGAGCTGAGAGCGCTGCCTGGTCATATGCTTGGAGCAGCCTGAGTCCAGGTACCATAGTATGATTTGTACGACCTAAAATTAACACGGGAAGAAGATGGAGCAGTAAAAACATTAGATCCCCAGTTTTGCATAGGTTCCGAGTGGTTAGAAATCTTAGAACCTACAGTCTTCTATCTACTACTCGACCCTACATTTGTTATGTCTTTGAGTTTTCCATATTTGTTACTACTTGGTTGTGTTTGCTTAACTGGTGTTGTTAATATGGATTTCCTAGGAGGCACTACTTTAGTGGAGATGATCCTAGTTAAAGGGCATGTGTTTCCATCTATAGTGAATATCCGTCCTGTAGGTTTCCAACTATATCCAACATTAGTGTATACTTTACCAATAGGTTTCCACATTTTCTTCTTTTTGCTCTTAGCTGATCTAGATTTCACAGATTTAGATTTAACATGAGCATTCACATCATTAAGATAATCACGAACACACAGATCATGAATAGCATCAAACATACATTCATGGCGGGTAGCACAAATAAGTTCTGAATTCGTATTCAACATAGAGTGCTTAACATTTTCTTTACAGACTGTTTTAGAAACATGATTCACATTATTCAAACTATAATTAGCAATCCTAGGTTGCTCTTCTACTTTATTTTTCTTCTTGTTAATACTTGAAGTTTGCGTGATCTTATCTTTCTTTGTATTGCTCCTGGGCTTTGATCGGCTAGCTTTAGTAGAACTGCTACTCCTGTAGAAGGTGACATATAATTGTTAGTGGTCTGTTTTTCTCGTGGTTGTACCTATTGTTGTGTTTATCTTTTGATGTTTCACTGGATTCTGCAAACCTAACTTTCCTAGTCATGCTCATTAGTGTAATAGCAACTAATTTATCACTTACATGTTTTAAACTAGGACATGTTGCACTAACATAAACAAGCAATTCTTGAATGCGTGTGATAAACGTACAAGCAGAGGATAAATCACTATATAAAGGCCTTAATTCTCTAGCGTGTTCAACGATTTCACAAAGTATATCAACATTTTCTTGTGTTTGTTTAAGATAGTCTACATGTGCAGCCATATTATTCTTTATGCAAGGGGAAAGAGGTGGCAAATTTAATTTATACACTTTTGA
>BQNB010169713.1:0-11467 GCA_026074375.1 Tanacetum coccineum | reverse complement strand
TAGTACAATATACTTATACTATTTAAGCTAAATAGATAAGTAATATAAGTAAATATTTATAATTAATAATTATAAATATATTTCGATAAGTCCATTCGGCACACTTACTTACCATAAATATACTATTTATACTATACACAATGAAACGTTTATTCATGTTAAACATTTTGAGAAGTTTTGGAAAAATATATTTTTTCGTCTTTTAGTCAACTTATTAAAATAATAAAATAATAATATTTTATTATTATTTTCAAAATTACTTTTTATGTAAAAATTCTAAGTTTAGACTTTTTATGAAATTTTGAAGTGACCCGTACGTTTATATAACGTTTCCAAGGTTTTTAAACCTTACTTTCAAACAGTTTTCACAATTTAACCACTTTTTGACAAAAACATCAAAATTGTATCTCGCCACGTTTTCCAAGTCATATTTCGTCAAAACAACCTTCAAATACATTTCATAATCACATTTTACTTTTCAAAAGTTCACAAAATCCTTAAAACGACTATTTAACGCTTATTAGGTTTTAAGGCCCAATAAGGATCCATTAATAGATTTACATATATATCTTTTTACATTATATATAAGAGGATGTATGCCACATCATAATGCCTACTAATCATCTTACAATGCCATGTCATCATTAATTAAAGCCATGTCACCAACAATATGCCATCTCATCTTAAATCAATGACACATCACCCTCATAATGCCACCTATACAATAAAACACTTGAAAATAATCCGGACAGAAAAAATGCCAAATATGATAATGCCACCTATGCAATAAAACACTGGAAAATAATCCAGACAGAATAAAAATGCCAAATATGAGATTCGAACCTGGGTTAATTAGCACAAACACATACATTTAACCACTAAACTAGCTTCTTTTTTGCTATTATAAATGCAAACCAAATATGTAATTCCTTAAACACAATAATCAGTTTCAATTAACACACACCTCCAAAGTCAAAACACACTCTTTCACTCACCTCCTAAAAATCTTATCCTAAAAGAAGATCCGGATTCTAAAATCAAAGATAATCGGATTCCTTCCATAACAAAATCAAAAATGTTATCGACTTTTAACATAAAATAAACAAAAATGTTATCGACGATTTCTAATTAAACATCACCACGAGATGATAATGATGATTGAAATTACGTTTTTTATGACAAAATTGAATCTACATTTTTATCCAGGTTAGTTTTATTTTGAATTTGATTTTTAGTTATTTGGAATTTTATTTTTATTCACCGCCATTTATAATACTCATCTTCTGTGTGGCATCAACCATGACTCATGTAACTATACGATGATCGGTTGCTATTATAAATTTTAGGATGTTTTCTTGATTATGTTTCTGATTATCCACAATATATGGTATGATTATTTTTACATGGTAGGTGTTTTTTAATTTAGTAACTAAAGATAATGTACATCACATGTTCGATAAAATGCTTGAAAGGAATTCATAGAGTAGACTAATAACCCAATTTTTGGATAGATGAGGATGACACTTGCTTGGTGTCCGCATAAAGAAACACAAGATCGGAATTGGGCATAAAAAAGTTCAAGAGGCTGTTTGGAGGCCCTGTTTCATTGGCAGTTAGGAAAATATAATCAGTTAGGGGGCCATGGTGCGGATAAATGTGGGTTTTCTCCTGCTTATTCATTTTTGAAATATCTGTGGCCCTGCTTCAAAGCCCATCTACACACTCTTAAGACATTTTTTCCCTTTTACAAGATGTTTGCGAAAATTTAATATGGTTGTTAATATTGTTGTTAATATTTGTTAATGACCGATAATGACATTCAAGTTATCAAGCAGATTGCAAATGAAGCAAGAGCCACATTATTGAGTTAGAGATTGTTTGGTTGTAAGTAGAAGATAAACATGTAGTAAATTATATATTTTGGGCTTATCTATATAACCTGGACCAGTTAACCATTTGTCTCCAAATCAACTATACAAAAACTTTTAGAATAATGTAATTTTTGAAAAGCTAAGATGATTGATGGCCTAATTTATTGCAAGTTTTTCGTAAGTAGATGGCAAAACGAAGATGAGACATGAGTGAATGGTAATCATTTATTGTAATTTACTTATTAACATGTGTTTAGTGATGCAGGCTGATGGTAATCATTTATTGTAATTTACTGATTAACATGTGTTTAGTGATGCAGGCTAAGAGCGTGAAGAGCTGGCACAAAATAGGCTGTAGAATGCGCGAGTGAGGCAACATGTGAAGAGCCAAAGAAAGAGAACTCACTATTTCTACACGTGGATGTCGGAATCAGCTTCGTTCAATGGCTGATGCAAAAAACCTTCCTAATATATGCTAAACTCTCTCAACTCTCTTGCATATGCTAGGTATAAAAATGGTCATTCTATTACTCTAATACGTACTACTAAAAAAACAAAATAGGTAAGTACTTATTTTATAGTTCTATCAAAATAGATGCCAATCATAAGAAAAGGATATTGAAATAAAAAAAATGGAAGAAAAGTTGGAAGAGCTTATAGGTCTCCTGAAACAAAGTGAACTAAAAAGAAAAGAAGCTGAAAAGGAGCTTAAAATAAGTGAGCAACAAATTGTCAGTATTGAATTGGCTTCATCCACTCCGGTATATTTGGAAAGCCCTGTTTCATTGGCATTAGAAAATATAATCATTAGGGGGGCCCCCCCGCCCCCCCCTCCCCACCACCCCACTCCCCCCCATGGTGCCGGATAAATGTGGTTTGTTTCTCCTGCTTATTGCATTTTATGAAATAATCCTGTGGCCCGCTTCAAAGCCCAATCTACACACATCTTAAGACATTTTTTTCATCCCTTTTACAAGATTGTTTGCGTAAAGTTAAATATGGTTGTTAATATTTTTGTTAATAGTTGTTTAATGACTCGAATAATGACAATCAAGTTATCAAGCAATTGCAAACGAAGCAAGGACCCACATTATTGAGTTAAGGATGTTTTGGTATTGTAAGTAGAAATAAACTATAGTAAATTATAATTTTGGGCTTATCTATAAAACCTGGACCATTTAACCACTTGTCTCCAATCAAGCTATACAAAAACTTTTTAGAATAATGTAATTTATTGAAAAGGTAAGATGATTGATGCCTAATATTATTGCAAGTTTTTCGTAAGTAGAGCAAAACTAAATGGATACATGAGTAATGTAATCATTTATTGTAATTTACTTATTAAAAAGTGTTTAGTGAATGCAGCTGAAGTAAACATTTATTAGAATATTTACTGATTAACATGTGTTTAGTGATGCAGGCTAAGAGCGTGAAGAGCTGGCACAAAATAGGCTGTAGAATGCGCGAGTGAGGCAACATGTGAAGAGCCAAAGAAAGAGAACTCACTATTTCTACACGTGGATGTCGGAATCAGCTTCGTTCAATGGCTGATGCAAAAAACCTTCCTAATATATGCTAAACTCTCTCAACTCTCTTGCATATGCTAGGTATAAAAATGGTCATTCTATTACTCTAATACGTACTACTAAAAAAACAAAATAGGTAAGTACTTATTTTATAGTTCTATCAAAATAGATGCCAATCATAAGAAAAGGATATTGAAATAAAAAAAATGGAAGAAAAGTTGGAAGAGCTTATAGGTCTCCTGAAACAAAGTGAACTAAAAAGAAAAGAAGCTGAAAAGGAGCTTAAAATAAGTGAGCAACAAATTGTCAGTATTGAATTGGCTTCATCCACTCCGGTATAACAATTGTAGAAAACTAGAAGGGGGGGGGGTTGAATTCTTTACCGCTTTTTAATTTAATGTTTATGTTAGTTTATAAAACTTAGATTCGACTTTTTGTGAATTCAATACTTGCACAATACGAATAATATAAATAAGTAAGAACAAATAAGAGATAAGAGTTAGAAAGATCAAACCACAACACAAGGATTTATAGTGGTTCGGTTACGAAGCACCTCTTTGCCCTACTCCACTCCTCGAGCACCTAACTCAAGAGTTTTCTTCACTATGTCAACAAACTCCTTTACTAAAAACGTAAAATAAATAAAACAAAATAAAATCAAAACAACCTATGGCGAGAAACCCGTACACAAACATTTGCTATATCAATTTTCTGACACTATAGCCTATGTCGATTTCTAATCTTAGCTATAACCCACAATCTATCACAGACTTCACAACTTCTCACATACTTCCAAACGGACTTCACAACACAACTTCACAACTTCACAACTTCTTCACACCTTAGTATTCTTCACCACACTACTTCACTACTTCACTTCTAATTTCACACCTAACTATCACAACTTGGATGAATCACTAAGATTCAACTATACTTACAACAATCACCAAGATTTATCTACTACACAACTTTACAAGATGTACAAATAATTTACAAGTTAAGATATGGATGCAACAAGATTGCAATGCACACTTGAGGTGTAATACTTCTTCACTTGATGATGGAAGTATTCTTCTCTTGCACTTGAGGAATCGAGCTTGGATTACTTGGAAACAAAGCTTTATGATTAAATGATCAAAGGGTTTTTATGAGATGTGTGGGCTGTTTTTGATAAAAAGGAATGAGTGCAAAATGTGAGAAAATAGCAGGGAAAATTCCAGTATTTATAGGACAAACTAGAGGAGCGTCTACCTATGGGCGGTCCCCTTAAATAGGTGGGCGGTCCCCTTAAAATTAAGAGGGCCGCCCGTGTATTTAAGGGGCCCGCCCTAGACTAGGTTCTCCCCAGTTTGTCTTTTGTGTAGGGAAATTTTCTAGAACTTTTCTAGCCGTTTTAGGTCCGAAAATTTGAAATTCAAAATGTTTATTTTGAATAGAACATTTCTTTTAATTGTAAAAAATGTTTTGTAATGTTTATAAAAATGTTTACACCATTTTATAAAAGTGTGAGGTTGAATAAAAATATCATTTGATCATAAAATGCATTAAGCATTTATTTATTCATATCTTTAAGTGATATAATTTTCAAAATTAAAATTTACTACTAATTACTCGTTTACGTTTAATTTTACATTGAACGTTTTTATATTTTGTGATTATCAAAACGTAAAATGTGAAAAATATTAATAATGTTTTTAGGCATTATTTCTATCAACAATCTCCCTCTTTTTGATGATTACAAAATTTAAACTCATTAAATGTAAAATTATTTTTAAACAAGTATTTAATGAGTTTTATGTCATTTCTCCCCCTTTTTGTAGAATCAAAAAGGCGTTATCGAGAATTGCTAGTAAAATCGATGGAACAAATGCTCCCCCTTGATATGTGCTCCCCCTCGTTCGAGGGCACCAAGGAATCCAGTTATGGTATCTTGTCTACAAAAACGGGTTGGAGCAATACAAGTATTTCTAACATGTAGCAAGAAGGAAAAATATGGCATAATAATAATGCAACCAACAATAATCATTCATTAAAAGTAAAATACTGTGTGAACCATGCTCATGCATACATAAAGAAAATAAATAACATGCTAACATACATGAAAATTTTAAACTACAAAAAGTCCTATAACTAATAAAGCTCCATAGGACTTGCTTGCAAAATGATGGATGGACAATTATTTGAGAAACTAAACATAAAGTATGTTTAGTTTGGTGAAGATGGTGGAGGTGGTGGGATAATGGTTGTTGGTGGTTGTGAGAGCATATGTTCAATATATGAAAACATATATTGAAGTTCATCCCTTAACCAAAAAATGAGGGTTCGGTTGTGAATACAACAAAGGCATGAATCACCATGTGCTTCGAGTAAATTCTAAGGGATGGGATGACCAACGATAGGTGGTGAAGGTGATGGTGTATCAAATTTGACATCAAGTGGGGTAATTGGTGAAAGGGTGAGAGTGATGTCCATTGATGCATTTTCTTGAGTTAGGGGTGGTGGAGAAACTCTAGGAGGAGGAGATGTTAGTGGGTTCAAGTAACCATTGGGTGAAATTGATGTTGATGAGGTTGGTGATTTGGGTATGTAGTCTATATAAAGATTGATATAGTTTCTTTGGTTTTATGGTGTTCTAGAATGTGCCATTAGGTAGGCACCAGGTGATGAGAGTGAAGTGGGTGATGTGTGGTTTTGTGTTCAATTTAGGTTAAATCCCACAAACAATTGTTTTGGTGGAATGATGTTGATTTTTGGTCTCTTGGAGGCTTTGGAATGGAAGGCTATTGCTCTAGTTGGATCCATGGATGTTGATAATGGTTAGTGTATGATGAGGAAGATGATGTGTTGGTGATGATCATTTGGAAGGGATTTATGAGAAGGAAATGGTTTGAAAATGGAATGAGTTTGAACTAGTTTAAGTTATTCTAAATTGTGTTCGAGCATTCTAGGCAAAGATAGTTGAGACTAGGTAAAAGAGGGTCAAAAAGCAGGAAAAATACTGTTTTACCCGTGATTTACTAGGGCGGTCCCCTTAATTAGGGGTCGGTCCCCTTAAAGATAAGGGGGCCGCCCGTTATGTATTAAGGGGGCCACCTTCTGTTGGTTTCCATTTTTCACAAAAAAATGATTTTTCTCAGAATTTTTGTGAGAGTATTTTTGTTTTGGTGGTTTATTTGTAGCAAGCCCTATTGAGTTTTATGAGCACATTTAATCATATAACACGCAATAAACACATCAAATCATGAAACCAAAACAACATAAGTTGTTGATTAAATAACACACCAGGGTTTAAATGCATCATAGCAGAAGTTTCTAAAGTAACTAACACCTCATGTTCATTGCTGAATAAATGGTAGATAATCACAACAAAGTTGTTTAGAACATACACATAAATCAAGTTAAAAATTGTATCAAACTACTTTAGCTATCTAGCTCATATTTCATTTCCTATTGTCTTCATTTCTTCTTCTTCTAAACACTCCTTTTAGTGTCTTTCCAAATGATTTGAACCCTCCGCGCATCTCCTTATGCATTTGTTGCGTTTGGTTGAGCAAGATGGTTTATCGTTCAAAGAGGGTTTCATCGGTTTGTTCGGAAGAGGAAGGCATTTGGTAGTTTTGGTACTGTGGAGGGAGATTAAAAGAGTTAAGATTAAGTGGTCGGAGATGGAGTAATGCTCGAGAGAAGTTTGACATCTTCATCTTCATCGTGTGGATGAGAGATGACGTGCCTTGATGATGAGAGGAAGAAGCATGATGGATGGAATTGACGTGCCGTGCCACGATCACTTCGAGGTCGTCGAGTTTGTTTTAGGGCAAGAGGACGCATGACTCGCTCAACAATGTCATAGATCCATTGTCAAGATGAGGATACGTTTCCATGACGTGTCGATAAAAACGAGTTAGAAACATGCCATACGGAAGATTTGTGGTTGGAGTAGCTCTCGCACATTCGATTCTTTTGACAAAGGAAATAAGCACAAGATTGTATTGTTCTTCGGCAACTACACATACAACATGTGATTCAAGACAAAGCGGGGAGGGAGTCGGTTCCAATGTCATCATAGTTCCGAAACATTCTCCCGAATAAGTTCTTCCCATTGCTTCATGTCGGGGCTTAGTTTTTGGTGAGAATTTGATTTGGATTGAGAGAGACGGTTTGGCTTTTATATGGTCGGTTTCTACCATGACTACGGTCCTAATTAAGAAGTTCGAAGATGTCGTTCATGAGTAGGAAAGATCAGCTGCAATATGGTCCCTCAGGTTTCTTGAGTAATACCTCTCAAGAGATGCAAGTGGTCCCATCGTTTGTAAAAAAATGGCTTGAACCTTTGTAGGGAATTTTGAGGATGTGACCGATTTTATGTGGAGAGTGAGAGTTATGAATTCGTGTTGAATCATAAAAGAGATAATAAGATATCCATATTCATCGGTTTGTACCGTGACTTGACTATAGAAGTCTAGAATAAATCTCAGAACAATCGGTTTGTTGATTTGAAAGAGACAATTATAGCGAATGTTAGTAAAGAGACGCTCAATATTGTTGGATTTGTAGTAGGCTTGATCAACAACACGACCTTCGTGAATGTTACGGTTTTTAATAGGTTTGTAGAATTGGGCAATAGTAGGGGAGATGCCAGGAATTTTGGATACTTTTGGGATGTAGGATTTAGTGAGAGATATATCGGTGGTAGTAGCTTTCGGCGTTTTTGTCACCTAAACAAGTTATCAACAACATAAAATGTTAAAAAAAAATATAATACATAAAATAAAATGAAGTTTTAAAAAATGACGAATGTGGGATAAGGATTACCTTCGTATTTTCATAAAAACCCTATGAAGTGTTCCATATGTTTCTTTAATTTATTTTTGACTTTAATCTAGGATGCGAAGATTATATTGTTTTATGTTCAACATCAGACAATACCCAAACATCCCTTATTAATATAAATTTGTTTAAGTTGTCGAAAATCTATTAGTTAAGGTTATTTTGTTGACAAGTATAAGTTTCATATTATTTTATTGACAAAAGTTAAATATGTGTTTGTTTTGACTCATATACCATTTTTTTTAAAATATTATACATCCAAATGCCCCTTTATTTTATACCTTTCATAAAATGTATCAATATATATATATGAATTATATATCTTGATGACTTATACAAGTTTGTTGAGTGTTTATACAAGTGACAAAACTATAGTGATGGTCATTTTGACTCTAAAAATTGATCTTAAGAAACGAGCCAAACACTCCTTTATTTTTATAGAATTTTACTCATTGATTTGAAAAATATTATAGTAATGTTTGGATGATTAAATAATTGATTATGGTTTATCATATATTGGCATTAATCATCAATGTGTAAAGTTTAAAAAATGTATATATGCATTAAATTCGGCTATATTTTATGTGTATTCTGTTCTTAGTTTTTTTTAACGCAATAAGGTGTTTTGATTCATATTTCGATCATGGCTATCGTTGTGTTCATATGACTACGGGTATCATTGTCGTCATGAAATATCCGAGCACCAATAACTAAGAGGGTTGTGAAAATAATTAAAAAAACTCCCAACTTTGATTGAACACCAATATATTTTGGATGATATCAAACAAAAAGTGGTTTGTTGAAAAACTTTACAAGTGGATGTTGTTGATAGACTTTTGTTAGTAATTTGCCCTTGCGATTTTTGGTTGATTTTGTGATTTGAGGTTTGATTTTTGAAGGTTTTGGGGATTGAGGTTTTGGGAGAAAAGAAAAGAAAGAAAAAAATAATGTTTGGTATATAATTTTGACTGTAAGGGGGTGTTTGTTTTCACAGATAGGCGGTCCCCTTAATTAATTAAGGGGGCCACCCTTTTTACACAGCCGGTCCCCTTAATTTTAAAGGGGCCGCCACCTGAAAAAAAAATTCTTCGAATTTTGGCTAGTTTTGTGAGAATGAATATTGAAAAATTTTAATTAACCCATTGTTTAATTAAAAAGTTTCTTTGACTATTTCGGACGAGATAATTAAGATGTCAATACATAAGACGATTTGGTGACTAGACTTTTTGCGAACATGATGAGTTAATTTCTTCGAACGAAAAAATTAATTGATACGTTTTGAAATGGAAAAAGTCGATATTGTGGAAGATGAGATATTGGAATGGAGTTGAGACTTCAACAAGGCGATTTTGATAGACATAGTTGAGGCGAGCGTCGAGGTGGAAAGGAGTTTGTGTCATCCATAGTGGTTTAAAACTTTTCCGAATAAAAACTAATCCTACTTCTATGTTAACTATTATCCACTAACTCACTTTTCTTCATCTACGTAAGTTCATGGCCATGGAAGATTTCCATTTCATAGTGGTTCATAGATAATCCATGTGAAAGAATAGTTCCTAATGAACAAATTCTTTTAAGAGTAGAAAGCCAACAAATGGCATTTCTAATGACTACCATAATTCCTAAATATCACTAATACTAAGTATATCATATACCAATCAATAATTTACGTAATTAGAGAGTGAGATGTACCTTACCCTTAAAGAGAAATCACTTTAAAATCTTCAAGGTAGCAAGCTTTAAGGATGAGGATTTATGGAAATCCTATATGAGTTCTTTAATTTGTTTGACGAAAGCCAAATGATTCTTGTAGATGATTAACCTCGGAAGATATGATCATTTAGCCATTTGGTTCCCATTGTTTCATGGGACCGAAGTTATTGTTTCCGAACGTGTTTTGCACTTGATTCGAACACATGCATGGTGAACATCTTCCACATTGAGTAAAGCTTGGTTGGTGTGGATGATTCCACATTGTGTGATTAATGTTAGAGTAATTTGGTCTACCTTGGTCTCTCCTAGGTTGAGGTGTTTTAGAACGAGGATGAAAGTTTCCTTTCTTTTCGGAGGAGGTGTTTTAGACCTCATTGCGGGTTTAGTAAATCCGACTCCGGGTTTTAAGGAGGGTTTGTAAAAACGTTTTACCTCATCATCACTTGCAATAGGAATTTTAGTATTGTTTATAAGTATAAATTTTGGTTTTGAGTTTGGGTTTGTATCTATCAATTTTTCTTTCGATTCGACTTCTTGGGCTTTTACAAACTTTACTTGTTTGGTTTCGCTAGGTGACCCTTTGGTAAAATTAAAACCTAACCCGCATTTATCTTCGGAAGTTTTTTGAGAACTTATTATTTTCTTAAGTGAGTGACTACTATTATTAAATTGATTTAGTCTATATATTTCTTTTCTAAGCTTCTCATTTTCAAGCTTAAGGTCTTGACATAATTTATATTCTTCAATTACTTCCTTACCTTTTTCTAACTTAGATAATTTATCTTTTAATTCTAGTACTTCATTTTCTAATTCTATTTTAGCTTGTTTTAGAGTTTTACTTTTAGCCATGACTTTTAGTCCTAATTTGCATAGTCTACTATATTCACTATCTAAGTCATTTTCGTCTAATGATGATTTATCATCACTAAAATATTCGGTTTCGAAAAGTACCTCATTAAAAGCTTTAACCATAAGACATTTTTCGTCTTTTGTCTTCTCCTCTTCATCCTCGTCGCTATCACTCCAAGATCCTCTAACAAACGCCTTTTGATTTTGATATTTTGATTGTTTCGGACATTCTTTGATGAAATGATTTGGATCTCCACACTTAAAACATTTTCTTTCGCCTTTGCCATTTTTGTCGTCTTTATTTCTTTGGAATGATTTTCTTTCTTCATGTAGTTGTCTTACGAATCGTCCTCGTCTTTTGAATAATTTCTTGAAGTCTCTTACGGCCATGACGTATTCTTCTTCTTCACTATCAGAGGTTGAGCTATCATCATCACTAGATTCCTTTCTAGCTTTCAAAGCAATAGATCTACTTTGCTCTCTTTTGCTTTTGACGGTTTTGAAATCTTTCTTAATTACTTCTTCATAAACCTTCAAATTTCCAATGAGTTCGTCAAGTGATAGAGTTGTTAGATTCTTTGATTCTTCAATCGCCGTGACTTTTGCGTGCCATTTAGGATGTAATAAATAAATACATCACTTTCAAATAGTGGTGGTCTTTGCATAGATTGTCCTTCTAAA
>BQNB010169712.1:0-13751 GCA_026074375.1 Tanacetum coccineum | reverse complement strand
ATTACGTCGTTACGGCCATGTATGTGTGCTTCAGCTGCCTTGTTGGAGTGGTACTTCTGGTGAAAGATTGTAGAATGATCAAGCGTAAGCCTTTCAATACAAAAACCCATATTTACCTTTATAAACTTGTTACTCCTAGGCTTTAGTGGTGGAGATGTGTATCATTGCCAAGATTATGATAGAATACTCGTTGCGACCGAGAAATTGAGCGAATTAGTTACATGTTACGACATAGATTAGTTGAGTGATTTGAGTGTTTTCATCTTCCTATTTCATAAGGTGTTTGGTTGTGTACTTGTGATAGATCGAATAAATGCTTTAACTTAGGGATACATTTTTATAAACTTCTAAAGGCTACTTGAGGACAAGTAGGATTCAAGTGGGGGGATGTTTGATGACATCAAATAACGTCTATTTTATAGCTTCATTTATCCCATGTTATTAACCCATTTTGTATAGTTATTGCAAAGAATTGTTACTTAATCGTTTATATTTGAGAATTGCAGTAATTATGGAGTACTTGGTGAATATTAGCAAAAGGCGCGCATTCTGGAGCTTAAATGAAGATATTTTGAAGATTACTATTCTGAAGACCAATACGCCGTATCCATCAAGGAAGATACGGCGTATCCGTGCCTGCACTCACCAAAGACCACAAAGGAATAAAGCTCAATACGCCGTATCCAGAAGACCAATACGCCGTATTGGAAATATGGAATGAATATAATATTCTGGAAGATATCAAGCGTGGTCCCTACTCCAAGAAATCCCCAATACGCCGTATCCAATCCTTGGATACGCCGTATCGAACCGACTTCCAGACCCTATAAATACAAAACTCAAAAACGAGTTTTGAGTGTGCTAAATCATATTCTCGATACCTAAACCATAAAAGTCGATTTTCAGAGGAGAAAAAGAGCAGAAGAGGTCGAGCAACGCTATCAATTCCATAGGAGACAACGTGTAATTTCATATACTTTAGTAATCGTTTAGTTTTTGGTATCATTCGTTAACTCGGTTAGTTTACCTTGGCTAAATAATTGCTTTTGTATTTATTATGACGTTTGAAGGCTAATACCTTCGGGTATTAGCCATTATTATAAAGATCTGAATGTTTGGTATTTGTTTATCTCAATTTCTTGATTTATCGTTGAATGCTTGTTTATGTTTATCAATTTATACTTGTTTACGCGCTTTTGTATGCGACCTATCATTCAACTAGATCTAATGATACGGACCAATTAATCTAGAGTATGTGATAGCTCTCCATATAGTGATTTATACATCTAGAACCATATGATCACAAATATTGTCCTGCTAAATCTGTGTCTAGGATACGCTTTGGGCTTAACTAGTTAATTGGATAATGCCAATGATTTATTGATCATGTTGACTAGAAGGTGAACCTAGATAATTCAACAAATAACATTCTGATTTCATTGGATAGTTAGACAAGTGGACTACTAGTGTATAAATCACCATTAAGCGGCAAGTGGGTAAAGTCTCTATGAGCTAGGGTTTAACAGGATCACCATTGCTTTATTCCCTAAGATAGATTATAATCAGCAAATAAGGATGCTTTATGCGGATGCTTTAATTGTGATAGAATTAATGTGTCTAGGTGGAGATCTCAAGTTTTATGAATCAGCGCGTGAGATTAATACACTTAACCAAAAACGACACTTTAACGGGCAGTGTACCCGATCGGTGGTAGATTCATGGTAAGTAGGGTGTCGAACACTTAAAGCGAGGTTAAATCTCTCAATTTATATATATCTTGGTTTATCTAATCTAAGTTAATTCTAATCTATGTCAAACTTATGCTAATCTTATGTTAGCTCTAATCCTAATTCTAACAGGTAAAAGGGGGGTTTTAGCCTGAGAGACTGTCACGGGTTTGTTCGGTGACTACAATCAATTCAAGGCACTTTAACTCACACAAGCTAATTAGAAGATAAAAGAGCGGTCGAGCCTTATGATAGAAAACTGTATTAACCGTTATTAATCCAATTAGAACGTTGATTTATTTATTAAGTGCAATGATTTCTTCTCTCGAGGTGACATATCATTCTTAAAACTTAGGCGGGACTTCTTCCTAAGACCTAGACACATTAATTCTGTCACAATTAAAGCATCCGCATAAAGCATCCTTATTTGCTGATTATAATCTGTCTTAGGGATTAAAGCAATGGTGATCTTGTTAAACCCTAGCTCATAGAGACTTTACCCACTTACCGCTTAATGGCAATTTATACTCTAGTAGTCCACTTGTCCAACTATCCAATAGAATCAGTACGTTATTTGTTGAATTATCTAGGTTCACCTTCTAGTCAACACGTTCAATAAACCATTGGCAATATCCAATTAACTAGTTAAGCCCGAAGAGTATCCTAGATACAAATTTAAAAGGACAATATTTGTGATCCTATGATTCTAGATGTATAAATGACTATATGAAGAGCTATCCCAGACTCTAGATTACTTGGCCCGTATCACTAAATCTAGTTAAATGACAGGTCGCATACAAAAGCAGGTAAACAAGTATAAATTGATAAACATAAACAAGCATTCAACGATAAATCAAGAAATCGAGATAAACAATACCAAACATTCAGATCTTCATAATAATGGCTTATACCCGAAGTTATTGCCTTCAAACGTCATAATAAATACAAAAGCAATTATTTAGCCAAGGTAAACTAACCGAGTTAACGAATGATACCAAAACCTGAACGATCACTAAAGTATATGGAATTACACTATGTCTCCTATGGAATTAATAGCGTTGCTCGACCTCTTCTGCTCTTTTTCTCTTTTGAAAATCGACTTTTATGGATTAGGTATCGAGAATATGATTTAGCACACTTAAAACTCATTTTTGAGTTTTCTATTTATACTATTTGGAAGTCAGTTCGATATGGCGTATCCAAGGGGTTGGATACGGCGTATTGAGGGTTTCTTGGAGTAGGGACCACGCTTGATATCTTCTAGAATTTTCACATACTATATCTTCAATACGGCGTATTGGTCTTCTCTGAATATGGCATATTGAGCTTGTTTCCTTCGTGGTCTTTGGTGAGTGCAGGCACGGATACGCCGTATCTTCCTTGATGGATACGGCGTATTGGTAGTCAGAATCATTAATCTTTAAAATATCTTCGTTTAAGCTCTAGAATGCACGCCTTTTGCTAATATTTACCAAGTACTCCATAATTACTGCAATTATGAAATATAAATGATTAAGTAACACTTCTTTGCAATAACTATTACAAAATGGGTTAATAACATGGGATAGATGATGCTATAAAATAAACATTATTTGATGTCATCAACAGCCTTAAACCATTTGAAAACATCGATCAAGGTACTTTGATATAAATTAAAACTTTAGTACCTCGAAGGTTTTACTTTACAGAAATGCTCCCCTGCATATGTGCATCGATAACCGAAAATGTTTAACACGTACGTGGATGGAGTTCACATATGAGTCTTTAAGATCACATTATACAAGTTATATATATTTTAATCACATATTCTCCCCTTATCAAAAATGTCAAATCTCTTGATATTTTGGATATCAATTGATTCAAATATGTAAGAAAATTATTTGGGAAGAAAAATGTTCTAATTATATATATCAAGCCTATTATTATAATATTTTGATGCTCCCCCTCAAATTATGAGGGAATTATATGGTGTTTGAGTACG
This sequence comes from Tanacetum coccineum, assembly GCA_026074375.1. Lineage (NCBI taxonomy): Eukaryota > Viridiplantae > Streptophyta > Magnoliopsida > Asterales > Asteraceae > Tanacetum > Tanacetum coccineum. Next base: position 10,043 of record BQNB010169712.1, on the reverse strand, counting down.
TTAATTTGAATTTTTTTTAATTTACTAAGAAATTCTTGAAATTTTCGAGTGTTAGTATTAAATATTTGATGTTATCAATTTCGGGGTGATCGCTCAATTGCACAGTCATAGCGTGTATTCTATCATAAGCTTAGAAAGTATACAAATCTGCACCAGTTAGAATTAGGGTCTAAATAATTCTTAAAGGCAACAAGGGTAATATGGTTTTAAAGGGTGGTAAAGGGGTTAAGATAGACATTGGATACACATTTAATTGTTGTTAATAAAAACACAAAACAAATAGTCTAAAATAATCTAAGGTTATCATAATTAGCTACTGTCCATCCATGGGTCCAAGAGTTTAAGTCTGAAAATCTGATCTTTAATAATGGGCTACTAGCTCCATTCTTCCTGAGTATTGGGATGACTTGGTGTAATAATGGGCTACTAGCTCTATTTTACTGAGATGTCTTGGTGTAATAATGGGCTACTAGCTCTATTTTTATTTATTTTTTTATTATTTTGCACCATCTTTACATTTTTAGCACATGGGTGGCTTTTTGTTTCACCCTCTTTTCTTTATTTTCTTCATAAATATGCAAATGTTACAGGAGTTTATATCTTTAATTATTGCCCCTGCAACATCTGATATTATACGCACAATTCCCCCACTTAAGATAACACCATATCGAACAGTGGTGATAGTGGGTCCATTAAGATCATACTGATTAGTCTTCCACGAAAGCATATAATTTTCGTTCCCATTCCCCCGAACCATGGACTTAAGTAGCCAGAGATTTCAACACAAAGAAAATAAAGACTACAAGGTAGGCTAAGGTGAAATGGTGTAAAGAAACATATAGAGTAGGGTGAAGACATAGATTGGTTTAACAAGGGTGATCTAGGGGTATCTTGCACTAATAATGAGTGCAACAAAAGGGTTTATCATGAGAGGTCGACAAGTACATGGACAAGTCGATAAACACACACACATATAGGCTATTTGGGTGATTTCCTAAGTGTTGCCTTCTTGAACTATCTATTCCTGCTAATCAATTAGGTCTCGAAATGATGTACATGCCAAGTTCTAAAGTCTACAATACTACCGGCACACTCAATAATTTGGTGGATTTTTGAGTAATATGATGGAAACGGCATAAATCTCACCAAGTATAATAAAGGATAAAGTGCATTCAGCAAAGATTAATTCTAGTTATTCAAAGAAAACTAGAAAATCGAAGGCAAAACATATGTCAAGTATTAATTCTACTCCCATCCCCCCACTTGATTTGTACAATGTCCCTATTGTACCTTAAGGAAATGAAATAAAAAGGAAAAAGTATAATTAAGACAAGAAACTTCTCTGGAATTGCTCGGTATGATGAAGAGATAGCATGCTCTAAGCCATGCTCTAAGTCCATCCTCGGAGCAATCATCCCATCATCATCCCCCCCCCCAACTATGGGTATCAAACGAATCCGGATTTCACATGCGTCCCTGTAGCCAAGTATCAACTTCGCATGCTTTAACCTGTATAGCTATAAGAAAGCTAATACCAAAGCATAAATCCGGCAAAAAAGTAAGATAACAAAATGTACAAAATAATACAAGAAATTCAATCCTAACTAACTTTCGTAGGAATCACGGTTGCATTTAGCGTATGCTACAAGCCTTTTAAACCACTTAGTGGCCTAAGTGGACGAGTAAATTTATTCCTTTTCGTGAAGGGTTTCCAGAGAACGTACCCACAAAGTTCATTTACCAATATACACGGTTTAGAAATGTTTCAAACTTGATTATTAAGTTTTTTAGAAAAAGGTTACGGCGTAACCATCATGGTTACGTTGTAATCATATGATACTTTTTTTAGAAAATTTCATTAAGCATGTTATGGCGTAACCTTGTAAGTGATTATGTCGTAATGGTCTTGTTTATGACGTAACTAAGTTGGTTACGCCGTAATTGCTGCATCAACAACAATTTTACCATATGATTATGAATTGAGATGATCATGAATTTTGCTCTATTTCAGCTGAAACCTGCAAAACCAAGTTAGAAACATACAAACCAACTAATATGCAAAAATTGAAATAAAATAAGACAAAACATGAATTAAAAGATAGGCATGGGGTGCCTCCCACGAAGCGCTTGTTTTTGTTTGAGTCTCTAGCTTGACTCCACCCTTATTTACTAGGTAACCGGGTGTCCATCCCCTCACTTGGGATCAAGTGTGGGTGGAAGTAGCAATAGACACCCTTAGGGTGTAAGTAAGCTACATGATAGGGAAATGATGAATAGAAAGCATACCTTCCAGGAGATGTAATGTCCCTATCTACCTTACATGGTTTAGATGTTTTAAACACTCCATATAAGGGACTCATTAGTTGAGTATGAATGAAAGGCTCGGTATTAATGATAACTGAATGCACCTGAATTTCCGTAAAATTTGATTGAGGTCTCATAGCTAGAAGTCTTTCAAGCTCTTTTAGATCCTTAGTAGGATCAACCTCCTCGCCAATCGTGGCTACATTCAAGATCTCGTCACCGAATTCTTCTAAAGTTTGTCCAAAATTGATTTAGTAGCCGGTGCTACATAATCATCATTAGGAGGTGTGGTGTGAATGGGTTCTGGGATCAAAGGTTGTACTATTTTGTCTATTTCATCAGGGACGTTAAAAATGACCGACATCGTTCTACGTCCTTGACCATAATATCCCACATATAAAAAGTATCCTCATCATCACCATCTTCCTCCTGATCCTCCTCCGAATCATCATCATGTTCCCAAATACTATCCTGAACTATATCATGCCCCATTCGCTTTATGTTTTCAGCTCCAGTTCTAAATAAGTCATCTAAGATTTTATCAAGACAATCCTTCTTACTAGTGTTAGGTGTGTGTGGTGGTTGAGCGAAAAATTAGGATGTTAAACCATAGGAATGAATACAGTGGACTCATTCCTAGTCCTTGTTTAGCAACGTATAGATTATATTCTGTTATTGTCATATTTTCAATGTCTACATCGTTGCTCTCATTAGTAGATACTAAATAATTCTTGGGATAGGATTGAACAAGTAGGAAACAAGGGTGTGGAGGAGTTAAGTTATGAGAGTATGGATAGCTAAAAGTCTTACTCTTATTCCGATGAAAAGAGTCAACACCCGCCTCATAATAATTTGTTGGACTTCTTCTAGATCGAACATCGTCCCATAATCTCCTTTCTTTCGCAGCTTCATACTCAAGGTACTCGCTCATCGTCATGTTCTCAATATCAGGCTCCATTTCCATGTTTCTTGAAAATCAATCAAGCGATAACAAAAGATTGTGCAATTATAAGAAAACAAATACTAAAATAAAATAAAAACTCAAATTTAAAACCTAATTAGCTCCTCGGCAATGGCGCCAAAAACTTGATGCGTATTTTATTTTAAATAATTATTTACCAAGTTTTAAATTTATAAAACTCGATACACCTTACAAACGCACTAACGGGTAGAGAACCTGATCATGAGTAGTGTAGTTTTGGTAAATCCGAGGTCGTCCCAAAAGCTAAAAGGCGGTTACAAATCTGAGTTTATGTTAGTTGTCACGTTTAAAAAGTTGTTTTGATGAAAAGAATAAATTTCAATTGAAATGAACTAGGTACGAAAGAAGAGAAGGATATACGGTCCTAATTACTTATTAATTAATTTAATAATCCACTTATTCTACTTAATGTGAAAGCAAGGACTGAATGATCATCTAATCCTCAATTATCTCGCAAATCCCAGCCCATATAGCCTTTATAGTAACAGGGATTTGTCCCACTGGTCATGGTGAGCGAGCATCATATTTGGCATCCTTATGGTCAAAGTAATATGCCCAATCACAATTAACAAGAAGTAAACGAATAAGAATGATAATTAATAAGATAAGCTTAGCCAAAAACTGTATTCATACAATCAATATTATCGTCAATTAATGATAGTAATGAAAACATGATAATCGAACCAAAAAGTATGATGATGATGATCGGGATTGGATTCTTCCTTCTTGAAAGGCTGGAGAGTACTGAAGCACGACTTAAGGAGATGTCCCAGTCGTCCCCTCAGAGGGGAGGGAGAAGGCTGATTCTTAAGGCTGAATTCGACCCCTATTTATAGGCTTTTGAGTGTGTTACGGCGTAACTAATTTGTGGGTTACGTCGTAACCTTGCTGATGTCGACATTCCAAAATATAGACAAAAATGGACTTTATGGCGTAACCAATTTTTGGTTACGCCGTAACCAATTGGTTACACCGTAACCAGTTTTTGGTTACACCTTAAACCCTTCAGCAAACTAGTAGTAAATGCAATTTTGACTTCTGATTGCTTACGGTGTAACCTGGTTACGGTGTAACCTGGTTACGGTGTAACCACAAAAAGTGTTACGTCGTAACTATCAAATAATTTCCATAATTTCCATATATGTGGATCTTTATGGTTACGGTGTAACAGATATTGTGTTTACGCCTAACTCTAACTTTTAGCAAGATCCTTCCATCTAACATGGTTACGAACGAAACTGATATTATGTTTACGCGTAACGTGGTCTTTATCCTCGTACTTGTTCAATATATGTTTACGGTGTAAACCATTTTTGGGGTTACGCCGTAACGCATTCAGAATTTAAACACTTTTAAAGTCCTTTTTCCTTTTGTATTTTGTCACATTCCTTCATTTCACCAGAAAACATACAAAATGGACAGAAAATATCACTTTTAGTGATAGTGAAACATTTGCAGTAATATATGGGGTATTTTGTCACTAAAAAATATTAAATATTTGATGTTATCACTTATCCATACCTATTACAATAAGACTCCATATGAACTGCTCAGAGATCGCAAACTAGAACTCAAGTATCTTCACTTTTTTTTGTGCTTTATGTTATCCAACAAATGACTTTGAGGATCTTGGGAAAAATTTACAACTAGAAAGCAGACATGAATCTTCATCGGTTAGTTCCACAACCAAGAAGCGTGCCGATCTACAACAAAAGGACCAGACAAATAATGGAAACAATGAAGGTATAATTTGATAAACTTACTCAGATGGCTTCTGAACAACTCAGTTCAGGACCCGAACTTCATGGTTTGACTTCTGGACACATTAGTTCAGGACTCGTGCTTAACCAAGCTGCTTTAACATCAGCTAAACCTCCACAAAGAATGACTGGGATTTGTTGTTTCAACCTATGTTCGATGAATACTTCAAACCTCCAAGTGATGTATTTACCCCTATTTCTGCTACAACTAGACTTCCACCAGATATCTTCTTCTTCTTCTACTTCCATTGATAAAGATGCTTCCTCGCCAAGTACTTCACCAAACATTGAAGCAACAAACTCATCACTCAATTCTAGCCCGTACATTTGTTTCACTCTTTATTTTAACTATTTTTTCGAATTTTTTTCTTTCTTTTTCATATTTTTATTTTCGTATACTTTTTCCCTGCCAGTGCTTAAACATATAATACATCATGGGGGTTTATAGATACAACCCTACACTTAAACTTTTACATACTCGATAATTACAATCTAACTAATAACCTGAATTGAGTTGGATCAAAATAACATGGAGATTATTTGACAAATATATGGGGGTGTTGACATAACTTTTCTTTCCCACTCTTCTGTAAAATTGATACTACCATGAATCCTAATGAGGTGTCATTTTATACACTTTTTTGGGGTCATTTAACCCTCTAAATCATGCATTTATGCCTAAAATAGGTACTTAATCGTTCCTTTTCAGGTATTTAGCATTTGGAAGGCATTTGGAGGAAATACACGTAACTTGGGCTCATTTGGAGAAGAAACGGACAAGACTACAAACCAACACCAAGACTTTTCAAGATTTAAAGTCTCAGCGGCTGGAGACGGCATCATCATCTATACACGACGCCGTCACACTTCATCTAGTGACGGCGTCACAACATTTCTTGACGGCGTCAGCTCGCACCGACTCAACTCGAATCCAGAAGATTCTACTTTATGACGCCGTCACGATTAAAACGCGACGCCGTCACAGAGATATTCTTATAATATAGACCCGAAATTAGGGTTTTAGGTGTGCAACTTTAGAGTAAAAAAGGGGGACGAACCCTAGTTCGTTTGGCAGCTTATTAGGACGATTTTAGGGCTTCAAAACCCTATTGTACCTTCTTCAATTCATGTTTTAATCAAGTAAGATTATCTTAATCATTCAATATGTCTTGTTGTTTGATTATTTGTTGTTCTTGCTTTATCTTTAACATGCTTGTCTAAGCTCCTAGTTGTGTTCATTTATGATTGTATGAAACCTAGAATGTAGATCTTAGTGGTGTCGCTTCTTGTGATGAATATGCATGTTAGACTTTAGAAAACCAGCGTTTGTCTGTATCGTTGTTGATATGTCTATAGAAACATGATTGTGTAGAAAGGATACCATCGGGTAATAGTCTTCATACTACCTTGCCCCTTATATGGTTAATCCACTTTTAATATTATCAAATGCATTTAATATACTCTTGGGGGCCTTGTAATAGTCTTCATACTACCTTACTTGTGCGTTGCCTCAATGGAATATTAAGTAGACGGCGGGTTCATATATTCTATTCATGACTTAGGAAATAATTACATAGATCATCACAAGTGTAACAAAGCAACAATACTAGGAGAAGCAATCTAGAGAATAATACATGATTAAATGAATACAATCTTTTTATTATATTATTATCACCATTAGCGTAGTTTATTATTTAGTTTAATAGCTAAAACCAACCAAACCTCTCAATTATATGATTTACCTGCTTTCTTATAAATATAAAAATACAAAAATAATCTTCTCTCAATCCCTAGAATTCTGTTAGACCGTGATCAAGCCTTCCCAACCTATTCCCCTAGAGAACGATAACAACCCCCGAGTCTTGCCTATACTACTACTACAACGGTTAGATACTCTGCCTAAGGAGTTGTAAAACTTCTTGTAGAAGTCCCTTACGATAACCGCATCAAGTTTTTGGCGCCGCTGCCGGGGAATAGTTAGGTTTTGATCATAGTTTAGCTTAGTTCTACTTGCTTGAATCCTTTCAAGTGAGAATTTAATTTCCGCATATTAGCTTCCTCATAGTCTATCTTTTTTTTGTGTTAATTGTTTCATAATCCATTCTTGTCAACCACCATAGGAGACGAGAATCCTATCCGTACTCTTGGAGACTACTCCAAACCTAGCCACGAGGGCTATAGGAATACCATTGAGCTCCTCGTAGGGAACAACGTGGTACCTCTTCGATCCTACACCATCCGGTTGGTGCAAAATGGATGCTCATTCCACGGAATTCGGTCCGAGGATCCAAACCAACACCTCAAGGATTTCTTAAAACTAGTCGACTCACTTGACCTTGACGGTGAAAATAGGGAAAGAACGCGCATGCGTTTATTTTAATTTTCCCTTCATGATCAAGCAAGCAATTGGCTTGAACGTCTTCCAACAGGATCCATCACCACATGGGAGGATCTTACTACTCGTTTCCTTGCTCAATTCTTTCCACCGGGAAGGACCACAAAACTCCGCAATGATATCCTGATGTTCCAACAACATCATGAAGAATCTCTATTAGAAGAATAGAATCATTTCAAGGACTTAATACAAAATTCCCTCATCATGGCATCGACCTTTGGCTCCAAGTCCAATTTTTTTATGACCATGTCAATCCCTTCACAAGATAAACCATTGACCAATCGGCTGGTGGTAAGCTTCATGACCAAAACGCCAAAGAATCCTGGGCATTATTAGAGGACCTCGCCCTCTATGACAACGAAAGTTAGAACGACCAAAGGGATTTCGCTAAGCCGGTCAAGGCAATCGCTTTGTCTTAAGATGTCCCGAGTACATCCGACCGTCGTCTTATCGAGCTTGAAAATCAAGTCCAACGCTTGATGGAAGCTTATCTTGCTCCGACACAACCTACTCAAGTAAACAAAGTCACTACCTCATGTGAAATCTGTAGTAGTCCTCACGACACTCAGTCTTGCATGGAAGATCCCAAACAAGCCTTTGTTGAATACGCATCCTCGCGTACCGATGAAGCGGAAGGTAAGTGGTATACTTTCAAGCACGAGCAAAACAATCTTGGTGACGCCTATAATCTATCTTATAGAAGTCACCCAAACCTTAGGTGGAGACACCCTAAAATTCTCAAAATAATTTTTCTAACCCACCTAACCGGTTCCAACCCAACGGTTCAATCTCGAACCATTCCTTCAACAACCGTGCTCATAGCTTTAACAATCAATCAAATCTTGAAGGATTGGTATTCAATTTCATGGCATCTCAAGACGCTAGACTGTCCAAATTTGAAGCCGATTTCAAACAAAAACAAAGCGAGATGACCAACAAAATCGACACAGTGTTGAAAGCCATCACCGACCGAATAACAGGAGCACTACCTAGCGATACGGTTAAGAACCCGAAACTGAGTACTTCCCTAGTTTTGTCTGCTCGTTCTTACCCAAATATGGACCCGCAAAGCTCAACCCGTATCCAAGGTTCGATCAACACCGTCATAATCCATTCTGAGAAACAAAACGACTCCTATGATGAGAAAGCAAAAGAGAATGAGGAAGAAGAAACGGACAGCCCAGAAAACATCCATGTCAACCCTTCTACATTTCCCGATCCATCAGTTGCATTCATCATCGAAAAAGTCCTCAAATTCAATTCATTCTTCGAATCGCTCAGATTGGTTCCTCAATCATCCGACACCGAGGTCGTTTACACAAAGGGTGACAATGGAGGATGGGAATGAATTCATTGTAAATAAACATCGGGCAAAACCATACCAAAAAGATGTGTTGGAAACTAATAAACATGACGATATAACACTGGATGATGAAAAAGAAGTCACGTAATAACATGTGACTTCGAGTCTAGCTACAAGACTCATATATAAAGAAAAGCGCTTCTTGGGAGGCAACCCAATATTTACTTTCCCGCATTTAGGAGTGTCTTGTGTTTTATTCTGTATTGTTTGTTTTATAATGTTTGAATCATTTTGTAATCATGCTTTGTTTGTTTGTAACTTCCTCTTATTTGCAATCAAATGTATTTTGTACAAAATAAGTGTAGGGGAAATATCTGGTTTTTAAGAACCAATTCAAACATTTAAAATAAATTGTTTAGATTAATTCGCGTCAGTTTTGAGTCATATGATTGTATTGACTAATCCCAGGTTTCATGCAGCAATTTCATACAGGAAATAACTTTTATAATCGAGTGTAGGAAGTTTTTCAAAGAAAACAAAAAGAAAATTTCTCTCAGAGCCTGGAGATGGCGTCAGGATTACTCTTGATGCGTCGTAAGCACAACTACAGGAAAATTTGAAAATTTTCAAGTATTTTCAAAAAATAGTTTGCACAACATTTAAAATTTGTAATTCTTTTATAAACCTGCATAAACCTATGATTACATCATTACTCTCATTCTATCTTTATTGCTTTCATAGAGTTAAACCCTAAATTCTTGTTGTATATATATCTATCCCTCCGATTTTATGCTTGGTGTAGTTGTCTTTACCTTTGATTACATGTTATATTTGATGAGAAGAAGCTTGTAAGTTCTTAGGAAGTTTCATTGGATGATTCTTGGAGGACGATTTAACCAGTTATCGCATGTTTCTTCACTACTATTAAGCAAACCAGAAGAGTACTAGTTTCTTTTACTTGTTTTCTTTTCCCTTTATTCATTTTTACGAGTACTTCTATAGAACATTGGGGACAATGTTCAACTTATGTGTAGGGGGGAAATAAGCCTTAGAAACTATTCCTTCAATTGCCATTTGCTTTGTCCTTAAAATGTTGGGTAATATATTGAAACATAGCATAAAAAGGTAAGTATAACCAAAATTTAATTTTTTTATGACACATACCGATGAAAACCGAGTATTAATAGCGTCTCATGGATAGGAATGTGTATGACTATGGTATGTGTTTAATTACACATACCTATTACCTTTAAAAACAAGTTAAAATAACCAAACACGGACTTAAAATGCCAAAAATAT